>CAUYUD010034720.1:0-19391 GCA_963575295.1 Alouatta caraya
CCCAGCACTTTGGGAGGCCGAGGCGGGCGGATCACGAGGTCAAGAGATCGAGACCATCCTGGTCAACATGGTGAAACCCCGTCTCAACTAAAAATACAACACACAATTCGCTGGGCGTGGTGGCGCGGGCCCGTACTCCCAGCTACTCGGGAGGCTGAGGCAGGAGAATTGCTTGAACCCTGGCGGCGGAGGTTGCAGTGAGCCGAGGTCGCCACTGCACTCCAGCCTGGTGCCTGGTGACGGAGTGAGACTGTCTCAAAAAAAAAAAAAAAAAAAAGTAAATATAAATAAAAATAAAAATACAAAAATTAGCTGGGTGTGGTGGCACATGCCTGTAATCCCAGCTACTGGGGAGGCTGCGGCAGGAGAATCGCTCGAACCTAGGAGATGGAGGTTGCAGTGAAAGAGACTGCACCACTGCACTCCAGCTTGGGCTACAGCACGAGACACTGTCTCAAACAAAAAAAAGATTCACCATTATTTTGCAAATCACTGAGAAAGAAAAAAATACCCAAGATCCCCATCTCCTTCATCTCTTCCCTCTAAAAAATGCAGGATATTTTAACCTGGGGACTTTGATCCCACAGGGGACCCACGGATAAATGGCAAGAGAGCCTGTGAACCCTGCACTCTGTCCTGTGTAGGACAAGAAACCCACACATACAGCTGGGACGGAAGGGCCTCACCCTCACCACAAAGGTTAAGGAGAAATAAGCCCATCATGAAGAAAAGGGCAGGAAGGAAAAAAGCACATCTCAACCTCAGGCACAGGACGGGTGGAGGAAAAACAACTCTCCCCTGAGAATCTGAACCTCGGCAGCTGGAGCAAACACCCATTAGCACTCTAAATTCACACCACCAAGGCAGTGCAAAAAAAAAATCTCAGAATTTAAATGCTGGGAATCCTCCCAGGTGAGTGGCAGAAGCAGGTGCACGCTATCTTAAGAAGAAGCTGACTTCAGTTCACCCAAAGGGAGAGCAAGACGCACAAGGCTTAGGGAGTGCATCCTTCCAACTCTGCATCCCTGTAAAAGGCCATCCCTGGCATAAACTCTAATAGCTGCTGGGTGCATGGCTCACACCTGGAATCCCAGCACTTTGGGAGGCCAAGGCGGGCATATCACCCGAGATCAGGAGTTCGAGACCAGCCTGACCAATACAGCGAAAGTCCATCTCTACTGAAAATACAAGAAATAGCTGGGCATGGGGGCATGCACCTGCAATCCCAGCTACTCAGGAGACTGAGGCAGGAGAATCACTTAAACCTGGGAGGTAGAGGCTGCAGTGAGTCAAGACTGCACCGCTGCACTTTAGCCTGGGCAACAGAGCAAGACCCTGTCACAAAATAAAAAAAATAAACACTAACAGCCCATGCCCTGGGAGCAGAGGGAATGACCAGCAACCTTAATCTCACTCCTAAGCACACCTGCTGCGATCTACACAGGATAGAGTGCACGGCTCACAGGCTCTCTTGCCGCTTATCCATGGGTCCCCTGTGGGATCAAAGTCCCAGGTTAAAATATCCCACATGTTTTAAAGAAAGGATTTAGTACACATTACAGAGTGAACAGGAAAAATAATCAAGTTCCAAAGACAAACCTTGCCGTTCACAGAGAACCCAGTGAAGACAAAGTTTATGTCCCCGCCCTTTGTGCAGATGTCACTGACTCCATCCACACGGAGCTCCACGGTCGTCGGCTCTGAGGATGAAGCGGGGGAGGAAACGGGGGCACAAGACACAGAGGCAAGCTTAGTTTTGGGGTATAGTGAACCTGTCTAAGCAGAACATATTTATTGTTCAGTTTTCATTTTATTTCTGAACACTTAATATACTCATGTGTTTCCAAATCCAAAGGTACAAAAAGGTATGCTGGGGAAAGTCTCCCTCTCACCCTTATTCCCCTAGCCACCTAGTTTCCTGCCCCAGAAAGAATTTGTGTTTAGAGTATAAAATAATTTTACAACAGCCTTTCAGCCAAGTTATATCTCAGAGTGCCAGTGAAAATTCAGTGAGCACCAAATAATTTTATTTACTGAACGCTCATCACAGACCAGGCACTGAGGTGAGTGCATTTAACCCTCACAATTATCTTAAGAGGCAGGCAGTAATCGCTGAAATTTATTGAGGGGTAAATTGAGGCACAGAAAGGTTAAAGGAGCTCCCAAGATCACAGAGCTTCTAAGTGACAGAGCCCCAATTCAACCCTAAAAGTCTGGCTCTGGATCTGTTCCCTGACCAAGTACATGAGCTCAGCCATATTAAACCAGGACCACAAACTCCAATGCCACAGGAGCCTTGTGGGTTCAAAGTGAGCGGAGCACCCTCCGGATTATGATGGTAAACTGAAAAGGGGCAACCGCCACTCTAGTCTGCCAACCACTGCCATGCTTTGCCAGAGCTTCCAACTTCTCCAAAAAACTGGAAATCTGGATTTTATATACCATCTCTTGACTTTTCAGTACCAGCAATTAACTCCATTTTTTAAAAAACTGAAGAGTTCATCATAATAGGGGTTAAAGCTGAGTTTCTGAAACCTTAGGGAGAATGTGGGGTAATGAGTAGAAAACAAAACGGAAAACGATGAGATGAGATTTTCAGGTAAGATGAAGAATTACACACATGTTCACATGCACACATGCACGAATGCACATGCAAAGATTCCAGTAAAAAATGGGCAAGACTTGAACAGAATCTTACAGAAATAGCTAGCCCATGGCAAATAAACATACGAAAAAGTGCAACTTCACTGGCCATCAGAGGAATGTACATCAAGACCACAGTGAGATGATACAACACCCCCATCAGCATGGCTAAAATGAAAAAAACTGACCATACCAAGTGTTGGCTAGGATGCGGAGCAACGGAAACCCTTGTATACAGCTGGTGGAACACAAACCGGTGCATCCACTTTGTATGTTTGGAAATACTTAAGCTGAGCATGTGTCAATTCTATGGCTCAGCAACTTTATGCCTATGATGTACTCAGCAAAAATGCAGGCACATGTGTATCAAAAAATACATACAAGAATGTTCACAGGAGCACTACTCTTGGTGGCCAAAATCAGGAAGCAACCCAAATGGCCATCAACAGAAGAGATCACTGATATAAAATGTAAACATACAATATCAATACAGGCCAAGTATGGTGATTCCTGCCTGTAATCCCAACACTTTGGGAGACCAAGGCAGGCAGGTCACTTGAGGTCAGGAGTTTGAGACCAGCCTGGTCAACATAGTGAAAACCCATCTTTACCAAAAATACAAAAATTAGCCAGCCATGGTGGTGTGCACCTGTAATCCCATCTACTCAGGAGGCTGAGGCACAAGAATTACTTGAACCTGGGCAGAAGTTGCAGTGAGCCGAGATTGTGCCACTACACTCCTTTAGTCTCAAAAAAAAAAAAAAAAAAAAAAAGAGAAAACCTATTTCATAAAATATAAATCATTTTATATTTATGCATCAGAATTCTGAACAGCAAAGAGAATGAACTAGAGCTGCAAATGATACAGAGAAAGCTCACAATGCTGAGAGGAAGAAACCAGGTATTAAAAAGCACTCTGCATGACTGCATTTGTATCAAGTTCAAAACAGACCAAATGGATCTCTAATTTTTAGAAGGTCGGGGTGGTGGTCACCTGGGGGGTGGGACGGGATGGCTAACGAGCACCCAGCATGGGGACTTCTGGGGTGCTGGTGAAGTGCTATCCCATCATCTGGGTGGTGGATACGTGGGTGTGTTCGCTTCCTGAAAATTTATCCAGGGCACTTTTGTGAAAGTATAACTCAATTAAAAAGCTTATCAACAGCATCAGTTAGGGGTGGGGTGGGGTGGCAAACACAACACTCCTGCAGGCCACCAGTCTAGATTGCTGCTCTGACCATGAGCATTCCTCTCAGGGCTGCATTTCTCTCCAGGTTTCTGGAACATACGAGCCAGATACCCCCCACCCCACCCCTGACTACAAACTGATAAAGAGCTGCTCTCACAGAGCCCAATCAGCTGTCAGCTGCCTGAGCTTCCTTCTAGCCTTGGTGAGGGCAGGCGCTAAATTCTTCCTTGTCTAATGCACAGACAAGCCTGATACCAACAATGCTGGTCCCCACTCCTCTTCCCAAGCTATGGACTGGGGGTCACCCACATCTGCTCTACTGAAACATCAAGAGTCTCTCCTCTTCAAAAGCGTATGCTACATCAAAATAGACCCTCTCTTCTGATCTCAATCCCATTCCCAACTCTCCAGCTACGCTTGAAGGCAGTTATATGAGGAAAGTTTGGAGCTTTTGTTGGGAAGTATGCAGAAGAGCTGTTTCTGAGTACTGCGTGCTTGCTAATTACGTGCCAGCCACTCTGAACACTCAGTACTGGTTTATTCATCCTCCAAGTACCTTGTGGGGCAGGGACTATAACTACCCTGGCTCAACAGTGAGGAGCCAGGCTGACATAGGGGAAGTAACTTGCCCGAGGTGTTACTTAACTGGTAAGGCTTAAGGCTAACAGATATTATAATCTCTTGGAACATAAATCTGGATTTTTATGACAAATCTCACAACATTTAAATGTTGCAATTAATTCCATAAAAAATTTAAAAACTGAGGAGGCTAAAAAAAGAAGCCATCCTGGGACAGGAACCAAGTCCCCCCTCTTGGCTTCTATACTGTTCTGCTGCCACGTAAGGAGTGAAACTGCAAAGGCAGAGTTTCCAGAAAGGTACAAGAAAAGATGTCCATTTTTCAAAGGTGACAGAAAGCCTTAAGGTAGATTAAATCCAAACTAAACCAGAGTGATGCGGACAGGGAGGGGAGGAATTTAAACCCTCTTCCATACTGAAAATGATCCTCAATATTTTAAAAGTTTATGCACCCTACTAATGTAAATTAATATTTGGCATATAATTTTTTTTTTGAGACAGAGTTTTGCTCTTTCGCCCAGGTTGGAGTACAGTGGCACCATCTTGGCTCAATGCAACCTCCACCTCCCAGACTCAAGTGATTCTCCTGCCTCAGCCTCCCAAGTAGCTGGGATTACAGGTGCGCCCCACCACATCTGGCTGACTTGTATTTTTAGTAGAGACACGGTTTCATCATGTTCGCCAGGCTGGTCTTGAACTCCTGACTTTGTGATCCACCTGCCTCGGCCTCCCAAAGTGCTGGAGTTACAGATGTGAGCCACCATGCCCACCCATAATCTAATCTTACAAAGAACGTCTAGTGATTCAGTTAACTTACCAAAACTCCACCCTAAGGGAGGCTCAATCTTCAGAATGAAATCCCCCTAAAAGAAAAAAAAGAAAATGAAATTTCAAGAAATGAGAACTGTGATTCTGGTTTAACTTAGTTTAGTGTTATCATTTAATCTAAAAATTTTACATCCGAAATGAAATTCAAAGAGCAACCCTTGTTCTTCTTCAGATGCTACAAGCTGAAGCTGAACACAAGTTTTCATCTAAACAATCAGAAGACAGTGTTGAAGCCCACTTGTGAGTTCTCAAGACACTAGGTTCAGCTACTCACTGTCTTTTAATATTAAACATACTATTAATTCTATTAATTGAATCTCCCATTAAGCCCTCACATGCCTACAGCTGCACAAGTTAGCGTATCTTCAGGAATTAGAGTCAATTCTTAAAACTAGATTTGGCCAGGCACAGTACCTCATACCTATAATCCCAACACTGTGGGAGGCCAAGGCAGGAGGATTGCTCGAGGCCAGGAGTTTAAGACCAGGAGTTTAAGAGCAACATAGCAAGACCACATCTGTACAAAAAATTTTCTTAAAAAATGAGCTGGGTGTGGTGACAGGCACCTATATTCTTAGCTACTCAGGAGGTGGAGGCAGGAGGATCACTTGAGCCCAGGTCAATGCTGCAGTGAATCATAACCATGCCACTGCACTCCAGCACGGGCAGCACAGGGAGATCCTGTCTATAAACAATACATTAATTCATGAATTCAATAAATAAAACCAGATTTTACCTATCACCCTGGCTTCTTTTTTTTTTTTTGAAACGGATTCTTGCTTGGTCACGCAGGCTGGAATGAAGTGGTGCAATCTCAGCTCACAGCAACCTCCGTCTCTTGTGTTCAAGCAATTCTCCTGCCTCAGCCTCCCAAGTATCTGGGACTACAGGCATGCACCACAACATCTGGCTGAACTTTTTATATTTTAGTAGAGACAGGGTTTCACCATGTTGCACAGGCTGGTCTTGCACTCCTGAGCTCAGGCGATCTGCCTACCTTAGCCTCCCAAAGTGCTAGGATTACAGGCACGAGCCACCATGCCCAGCCTCTTGGTTTCTTAAGACTGATGCTGTTAAAAACTAATTAAATAGATTTCAGGACAGACCCAGCTAGCCCACCCCTAGAAATCAATCCTATGCATTATGGATGAAGAGTTAAGTTCAAGAATATTTCCTGGTGTGTTATTAGTAATAACAATTACTATTATTTTACAATTGGGGAAAGTCAATGTATCCATCAAGAGGGAAGCAGTTAAATAAATTACAATTTGGGTTTGATTAAAAAGAAGGCAGTAGGCTGAGCATGGTGGCTCACTGCTGTAATCCCAGCACTTTGGGAGGCCAAGGCGTGCAGATCACCAGAGATCAGGAGTTCAAAACCATCCTGCTAAAATGGTGAAACCCATCTGTACTAAAAACATACAAAAAAATTAGCTGGGCGTGGTGATGGGCACCTGTAATCACAGCTACTCAGGAGGCTGAGGCAGAAGAATCAACTCAAACCTGGGAGGCAGAGGTCACAGTGAGCCAAGATTGCCCCACGACACTTCAGCCTGGGTGATGGAGTAAGACTCCATCTTAAAAAAAAAAAAAAAAAAAAAAAAAGAAGAAGAAAAGAAGGCAGTAGATTTATTCACACTAACGTTGAAAGCATGCAGGGTTAAAAAAATCAAATGTCCCTCTGGTAATGAAAGCAATAACACAGGGGGAAAAATGAAACTACAGAATAAATCCCATTGTTTGATTCTACTTGTATTAAAAAAAAATCAAAATCAAAATTATGTATATGGACTGTTTTTGCAACTTCCTTTGAATCTACATTTCCAAATAAAAGGTTTATACATGGGAGGATGGATTATATAAGCAGCGGTGTTTGTGGATACATATCTATGTGCACATATGCTTGTGTGTATTTGCGTATATGCATATGCATGTGTATCCATGGATATCTGAATAAACAGAAAGCAATCTGTTAGGATGCACGTTGAAACTTTGTAAGAGGGCTGGGCACAGTGGCTCACACCTGTAATCCCAGCACTTTCACAGGCCAAAACTGGTGGATCACTTCAGGTCAAGAATTCAAGACCAGCCTGGCCAACACGGTGAAACCTTGTCACTACTAAAAATACAAAAATTTAGCTGGGCGTGGTGGCATGCGCCTGTAATCCCAGCTACTTGGGAGGCTGATGAAGGAGAATTGCTTGAACCTGGGAGGTAGAGGCTGGAGTGAGCCAAGATTGTGCCACTGTACTCCAGCCTGGGCAGCAGAGTGAGACTCCATTACAAAAGGAAAAACAAAACAAAAAAAAACTTTATCAGAAGTTACCACTACAGAGGGAGGCATAATTGGAGGGAAAAGGGTACAAACTTATTTCAACTACTTCTAAAGACCTTGACTTTTTTTCACAAAGCTCATGAATTCATATATTACCTGCACAATTGTTTTAACAATATTTTAAGCTGCTTTCAAGTAAAGGGTTGTGTGAAATCAGTTTCTCAACCCTGGCACTACTGACATCTGGGCTGTCGTGGGCAGCACTGTAGCACACCTAGCTCCACACCTGGCTATACTCACGGGATAACTGCAGCATGCAGCCACAAACGTCACAACCACAAACCTCTGTAGATGTTGCTAAATGGCCCTGAAGACAGAGAGAGACACTTGATTCATCAAGGCTGTTTGTGAGTTCTCTCCCTCCCTCCGAATGTGGCCACGATTACCATATTCCACTGATACTTCACAAAACAGATGAGCATTTGCTAGTGTAGGAAAGGGTATAATCAGTGCAGTCTGGCAGGGCACACTAGAGACTTCCCATCATAAGTGACAAGCAGTAAAGACAGAAGTGCCCTCCGCTCTTACCTTATCATACAAAGGGATCATAAAGTAACCATTGTTAGGGGCACAGTCCGTCTGGTATTTCAAAGTCCCATGCTTGGTGTACAACTTTATCTAGAAAGGAAGGAAGGAAAACAGAAATCAATACATTGTCTTTGAGAATTAATCACACGTTACACCTGAATGCACTCAAGTCAATATGCGTTCACTGAGCACCTATAATATATATGCCAGCTTTTAACACTGTGCATTATTGGGGACAGAGGAAAATAAACAAAGTCTCTTCCAAATCATGTGACTCAATGTTTTTCAGATTAGAAACCACCTACAGCATATCCCAAAGACTTATTTTTCAATGCTTTTCTGTTATTTTAGTGGCTGTCTCTAGGTTGCTCAAGTAAGTTTCTGAATCTAAAACAAATTTGCAAACTTTGCCATTAGCAAGGTGTCTATTAAAATGCAAATTCTTGGCAGGGAGCAGTGGCTCACACCTGTAATCCCAGCACTTCCAAAGGCTGAGGCAGGCAGACCACCTGAGGTCAGGATTTGGACCAGCCTGGCCATATAGTGAAACCCTGTCTCTACTAAAAATACAAAAAAAGTTAGCTGGGCATGGTGGCGGGCACCTGTAGTCCCAGCTACTTGGAAGGCTGAGGCAGGAAAATTGTTTGAACCTAGGAGGCAGAGGTTGCGGTGAGCCAAGACCGTGCCACTGCACTCCAGCCTGGGAGACAGAGCAAGACTCTGTCTCAGTAATAATAACAATAACAATAAAGTAAAATAAAATGCAAATTTCTAAGGCCCACCTCTGTTTCTCAAGTGAAGACCTGGAATGAAGGCCAGAGATCTGCCTTACTAACTCTAAATAATTTCAAATATTTCAAGCAAGGTTCATCTAGAAACTTAATTTTCTCATTACTTTCATTCTCAGAACAAAAAGAGAACACAAAGACACTATCTGTCTTCTCCTCAAGGATTCTCTAAAACTCTTCAATCTGAGCATTAGCAGACACTGAGTGTTAACCCAGTAAGATGCCCAAATATCGCCTGTGTCTTCCACGCATTGCATGGCCTCCGGCAGGCTCATGTTCAGTTTCACATGTAGACAGAGAGCCACTCCCTTTCATGTGGTTGTACAGATTCACATCGACGCATATTAAGCACCTGCTACAGAATATGGATTCAAAGAAAAGTCAGTTTGCAGCGGCCAGGCATGGTGGCTCATGCCTGTAATCGCAGCACTCTGGGAGGCCAAAGGAGGAGGATCATTTGAGCCCAGGAGTTCAAGACTAGCCTGGGCAATATAGCCAGACTCTGTCTCTGCTAGAAAGAAAACTTGGCTAGGAATGATGGCATGTGCCTGTAGTCCTGGCTACTCAGGAGGCTGAGGCAGGAGGACTGCTTAAGGCCAGGAGTCAGAGGCTTTGGTGAGCTATGATGGTGCCACTGCACTCCAGCCAAAGCAACGTGAGGCCCTGTCTCAAAATAAAATAAAACAGAAAAAGCAGTTTGTATTACTATTTAATATCTCTCTCTGAAGAAAAAAGCAACACAGTGTAAGGAACACACTGGGCTCAAGGAAAATTTTCTAAATGTACATACAGGCACAGGTCGACCACTCTGAGGCTCAGTTTCTGTATCTGTAAAAGGAAGCAGTTGGGTCTGATGCACCTAAAAGCCTCACCTCTAAAATATTAATGCTCTGTGACCATGACACAGACCATACCCAAGCTGCAATGAAACAGCAGAATCAGGCCAGGCGTGGTGGCTCACGCCTGTAATCCCAGCACTTTAGGAGACTGAGGTGGGCACATCACTAGGTCAAGACATCGAGACTATTCTAGCCAACAGGGTGAAATCCCATCTCTACTAAAAATACAAAAATTAGCCTGGTGTGGTGACGCACGCCTACAGTCCCAGCTACTCGGGAGGCTGAGGCAGGAGATTCACTTGAACCTGAGAGGAGAGGCTGCAGTGAGCCAAGGTCATGCCACTGCACTCCAGCCTGGCAACAGGGCAAGACTCCATGTCAAAAAAAAAAAAAAGAAAGGAAGAAAAAGAAAAAGGCAACATAGCGTAATAGGAAGGGAACACCCTGGGCTCTAGGAAAATTTCCTTAAAGTACCTAAGCAGCTGACCACTCTGAGGCTCAGTTTCTACATCAGTAATAGGAAGCAGCTGGGTCTGATGAATCTAAAAGCCTCACCTCCAAAATGTTAATACTCTGTGACCATGAAACAGACCATACCCAAGCTGCAATAAGAGTCGAATCTTACCAGCTAAGATGTATAAAGTGACTATCGCATAAAATGAACATCTGGGAAACGACTCACGTGAAATTACGTGCAGCCTGTATGTAGGTTCTCTGTGGGCAGTGACCACAACTTACGTTCCACAGTGCCTGAGATGGTATCTTGCTTACTCTAGGTACTCAGCGAATTTGTTACAGGTGACGAAGGGATTCAGATGCATGCATTTAAGGCACAGACTGGAAATTCACCAGCCGAAACCGGTTAGGGAGGCAACAAGGGGCATTCATCCAAAGGGATTCGGATCACTGCATAACCCAAGCCAACTGCTGCAGCCCAAAGATCAGCTGGTTTTCCAGAGAAATAAAGAACCCAGTTCTTAATGTGAAACCTCCTGACTGTTAAAGTATTAGCAACCAATATAATTTTTTTAACAGTAAGGTCCCTGTTGAAGAACAAAATGTCAATCCCGTGAGAGTAGGGAGTTGTGTCTGTTTTGTTCACTCACTGCTATATCCACACTGGGAACAAGGCTTCGGTGTGCACAGGAGCTTAATAAATGGTTGTTGACTCAATGAATATGATGTAAAAACGCCCAGGATGGGAGAAAGCTGGAGAGGAATGAAGGCAGTTGCACAGGAACAAAAAACACAATCGAGAAACGACTGTGAAATATCTTGATTATTTCTATGTCTTTCGTAAAGTACAATCAGGACACAGGATGGCAATGTCATCTACATGAAGATGACCAGTATGAAATGTCTCATTTCATAATCAGAATTACAAAAGAATGAGTGTCCCAAACCATCTGGACAGGCAGCCCTTGAGCTTAAGGAAAACACTTCATAATGGGCCACAAAACCTGCTCTTCGATCTCAAAGTCACTATTAGTATGGGGGGGGGTGCCTAACTGTATTTTCCTCCCTTCCAGAACCCCTGGAAACTACCAAGAAGCCTTCCTGGGTGGCCTCTTCAATGCCCTGTGCCATCTCTGGCCATACCACCCGAAACACACCTGGTCATCTGAAATGCCCTGTCCCCACAGAGAGGAAGACGCAGGAGGTGGCATGGGTACCCAGAAACATGTACCCAGGAAATTCTAGGAGGCCAGTTGCTGCCAGTGGGTAGATTCATTCAATGCCTGACTTTTTCAGACTAAAAAAGTAGCAAACAAGGGTGCCTTGAAGATCACAGATCGGCTTGTTTAGGAAATGTATCTGCTGAGTTCCACAGTTTCTCTCCCAGCACCATCCAATAGGTACAAAAACTGAGACCTCAAAGCCAGGATGCAGAGCTAGTGGGGTGGGGAACTGACCGCCTCCCTCTCCCCTAATCCGCAGCAACCCGCTTTGCAGAACACAGTGGTTCACCCTTCATGGCCAGCGCTGGGGCAGCTCGAAGGTGCTTTCTGATGATTTTTGGGGTCTTATTCCCCAGTCTTTCTCTCTGGAATTTCCCAGCCTCTTCCTTCGTTTTCGCCTAAATTACCTCCAAGGCACGTGCTCTTTTCCTCTTCCTTGTCCTGCCCCACCATAAATCACCTCCCAAAAAGGAGGCTCAGGCCTCACTCTGGTCTCCTCCCATCCACCCTGGAAGTGACCTTCTGCCCCTACCTCCATCCATCCCCTTCCTCTTTATGAAAAGCTTTCTGGGTCATAATCCCACTGGGCTGATAAACATTTAACAGCACTTTATAACTTAATTTAAAAAAAAAATTCTACACAAATCTCTAGGGTAATTCCAGTAACTACTCATTAAGGCAATCAGGGCAGCTGACAACTCTCCATTTTCAGAAGTGGAGGGGCGCGGGAGAAATAAAAATATACCTTTCTGGCCCCAAGTCAGAATCTGTGGGATGGGAATCCATGCTCTTTAAAATCATGCCGGGGGATTTGGAGGAGCACTGGATTAGAACTTCGGGGACTTCTAGGCTGTGGAGCCTGCGGGATACGACATGTGGTCTACAGATTCTGGAATATGGGTTTGGGGAAATCTGAGTTTCAGGGGGTCTGATTCGAGGGGATCTGGGGTCCAAGTTTAAAGAAATGGGGTATGGGTTGCGGGGATCTGGAGTCCGGGTTTTGAAGAACCTGAGGTCTGACACCCCTCAGCCGGTAGACGACCCCAAGATAAGAATCTCCCCTCCAGCGCGACTGGGAAGGGACTGCGGGGAGCCCGCGGACAGCAGAGCCTCGGGAGAGAAGGGCTCCAAGGACTCGACGCCGCCCGGGTGTCAGAGGCGACGCCAGCGCGGCCAAGAGAGGCTGAACCACCCGCCCGCGGTCACGCCGCGAGTCGGGCCCGGGCCGCGGGGCGGGCGCTCACCTCGATGAGCGAGTAGTTGATCTCCACGTCCGACTTGACGAAGCCCCCGCAGCCCACCACGATGTCCTCCGAGCCGTGCGCCGGCCCCACGCCGCTCAGCAGCAGCACCACGGCGGCGGTGACCACCGCGGGCCCCAGCGGCCCCGCGTCCCGGCCCCCCAGCATGGCTCGACCTGCCCCAGCTGGACCCTCCGGCGGCCGCCTGGTCCCGCCCCTCACACCGCACGCTGCAGGTTCCTTCCTCCTCGTAGGCCGGCTGACAGCCCAGGCTCCGCCCCGCCGCCGCCGCCGCCGCCGAGCACCCGCGCTCCGACCCCGGCCCACGGCCCCGGAGGAGAGAACTACGGTACATGCTTGGCAAGGAAACGAAACCATCTGTGCCCTCTGGAGGCCAGGAGGACTCCGCGCATCGTCCGGCAGGTGCAATGCAAGGTGCACGCCTTGCAGCGAGAAGCACCAACGATGAATTCGACTTTAGAACTCACCGTTACAGCTGGAAAGGACGGGAGATTTTGTTGGTCGAATTATCTAACAACTTTCCTAAATCTTTCTGACCCGTGTATTTCCCAGGTAAAATACATAATCTCAAAAAAACCTTTAGGGCAGGGAACGATGGCTCAGGCCGGTAATCTCAACACTTGGAGGGATCCCTTGAGCCCAGGAGTTTGAGACCAGCCTGGGCAACATGGCGAAACCCCATCTCTATACACACACACACACACACACACACACACACACACACACACGAAAAATCCGTTAGGAATTTGTGTAACTTGCGGCATTTTTCCATGATAAATGATGGATTTTTTTTTTTTTTTTTTTGAGACAGAGTCTTTCTCTGTCACCAGGCTGGAGTGCAGTGGCACGATCTCCGCTCACTGCAACCTCTGCTTCCCGGGTTGAAGCGATTCTCCTGCCTCAGTCTCTCAAACAGCAGGGACTACAGGTGCACGCCATCACGCCCAGCTAATTTTTGTATTTTTAGTTGAGATGAGGTTTCACCATGTTGGCCAGGATGGTCTCGATCTCTTGACGTTGTGATCTACCCGCCTCGGCCTCCCAAAGTGCTGGGATTACAGGCGTGAGCCACCGCGCCTGGCTAAAGCAAAACATGTGTTAATGTTACCATAATTTTAAAAAGCATGTAAGATTTATCTTAATCCTAGCTCTATTAACATATGCCTAGAAACAAATTTTGATAAGTTTTCTTCCCCTAAGCAAGAAATGCATGCAGTTTACTTTGAATTAGCTATGCAAGATGAAACACGATTTGCCTGAAAATAAGTTCAAATTCAGCATATTTTGTCCCAACAGTGAATTCATATGTACACTGAATTTAACTACCAGACACCACATCAAGACACACAGCAAAAAACTTGTTTTTCTAACCTAATATTAGGAATTCTTCCATTTTGTCTCAAAAACAAAAAAAAAAAACTGGTGCTTTATTTTGATAGGTTTTGTATTTTGTTTCTAAATACAAGGTAAGGTTAGACTTCCCACTGCAGTTTGCCACTGTGGCTAAAACTTAAGTAATATATAACTAAGAAGCACAGGTTCAAACTACACAGTAGTCAAACCTTCATGGGGGCAAAAAGGCATTGAAGGGAATGACACATTGACCTCAGGGTCATAATAATGAGTGCATCTGATTTCAGTTTCTCACGCTGCATTTTCACTCACGTTCAGCAGACTCTCAACTATTCAGTGATAATGAGAAAGCATTGAAACAGTCTATTTACAGGGGGTTGTTATTTATAACCATAATTGAAATAGATGCCTTATATCCAAATTACTAGAGGATTGAAAACCACCGATTAGAAAGTGTTGGTCTATGGAAACCTTTCATCTTACATAATGAGATTCCAAGGCCCAGAAAGGAAAAGGAACTTGTCTGAGACTCTCTGCACGCAGCCATAGGTTTTTCCAGGAGCTACAGACCAGGAATTGAGCCGTGGCTCATGCCTGTAATACAAGGATTTTGGGAGGCTGAGGTGGGCGGATCACTTAAGGTCAGGAGTTCGAGATCAGCCTGGCCAACATGGCAAAACCCGGTCTCTACTAAAAATACAAAAATTAGCTGGGTATGGTATTGCATGCCTCTAATCCCAGCTACTTGGGAGGCTGAGGCAGGAGAATCGCTTGAACCAGGGAGGCAGAGGTTGCGGTGAGCCAAGATCATGCCACTGCACTCCAGCCTGGGCGACAGAGTGAGACTCTGTCTCAAAAAAAAGGCAGGAATTGGGATCCCCAAGTCTTGTTCTGGACTCACCCCAAATGATTTCCTCTGTGTTCTTCTTGACTTCCTGATTATTTCTCTCAAATTCATCTTCAAATATAGAAAGAAATAAAACACAAGGACGGTGTCAATTCCAATTCATGGGTGGGGAAGGTGGGGAGTGGCTTGCAGGGGGAGGGGGATTTCGCGTCCCCATAATTTCCATCAATTTCCACCAAAACCAGCTCAGATAAATGGGCACAATTTACATGGAAATAGCAGACCTGCCACACTCAGCTTCAGGACAAATCCTTGGGTCCCTTCTGTCCCGAAGCTTCCAGAAGACTCAGGAAGGAAGACAGCTGAAAGGGGAAGAAGGGAGGGTGCTCCCTGGGCCCAATACTAGATTTAGAGAAACTCAAAAAGACTAGGGAAACCATGCTGTGGGGTTCCTCCACAAGGCAGGAGTAGAAGATGAAACAGGACCCCGAGAATTAGCAAGGTAGTGTGGAGAGTTTTAATTCTTCTCCCAAACTGAGCACCTGTGCATGTCTGTCTAAAAGAGTTGAAGGGTTCATTCCTATCTTGAAATGAATACAGGCTCACTGCAACAAGAAGTAAATTGGAAAAGAAAACTAGGATTCCCCAAGACCACCGCATTTGTGCATTTCCATCTTTTTATCTATACATTTATGCAATATGACATTGAGTCATTTCTAAGGAGTGGTGGCTGGGTCTTTGACACTTTGCTTTAAGACCCAGGAGAGGGCTGGACATGGTGGCTCATGCCTGTACTTGCAGCACTTTGGGATGATGGGGCAAGAGGATGGCTTGAGGTCAGGAGTTCCGGAGCAGCTTGGGCAACAAAGGAAGACCAGACTCCACCAAAAACTTTAAAAATTAGCCAGGCGTGGTGGTGTGTGCCTGTAGTCCCAGCTACTTAGGGGAGGCTGAGCTGGGAGGATCGCTTGAGCCCAGGAGGTCAAGGCTGCAGTGAGCCATGATGGCACCACTGCACTCCAGCCTATGTGACACAGCAAGACACTGTCTCAAAAAAAAAAAAAAAAGAGAGAGAGAGAGAGAAGACTCAAGAGAGGAAGGTAAGTGCCTTGGCCTTCTTCTCTATGTTCCCTAATTTAGGCATATCCTTTTCTTTTTTTTCTTAAAAAAAATCGTAGCCTATTTTATATTATAATCTCTTTGTTCATGTATCATTTAGCAACAACCTTTCCATATTAATATATGTATGCAATGGCAATTGTACACTTACAATACTTGCAGTTTGTTGTATATCAGGTATACCTCAACAAAGCGTTTTAAGAAATAAACCGCTCACACCTGCAATCCCAGCACTTTGGGAGGCCGAGGCGGGTGGATCACCTGAGGTCAGGAGTTCGAGACCAGTGTGGTAAACAGGGTGAAACCCCATCTCTACTACAAATACAAAAATTAGCCAGGCATAGTGGCAGCCCCTGCAATCCCAGCTACTCAAGAGGCTGAGGCAGGAGACTTGCTTGAACCCAGGAGGCAGAGGTGGCAGCCAGCTGAGATTGCACCACTGCACTCCAGCCCGGGAACTAGAGTGAGACTCTGTCTCATTTTTTAAAAAAAAGAAATAAGCAAACTGATAATTACCAACACCTATATAGGGTTTAAATGTGCCACTTTAAAAAGCTGTTTCACTCTTAACTTGTTTAATCTTCCCAGAAACAACTCTTTGAATATTATTGTTGACATTTGTCAGAGAAGGAAACTGAGGCAGAGAGCCTGAATGCGAACACCTGGCATTCAAGAATCCATGTCCTTTCCAGTTTCTCTCTTTATAAGGCATCTGAGCCTTATTTTTCGACTTAATTACGTGTTAAATACCAGGTGTACAGAGCCCCTTGTTAGATATTTTTCCCAGATTCCAGGGTGGTAGAAAATTGTCTACACCTAAACTTACTTTTGTTTCCATCGCGAGTATCTTGATCATAGATGGGGGAGAGCTCCACCTGCTGGCGTAACTGAGGAATCGCAGGCACTTGCTGTGTTTTCTAAGAGTGCTGGCTGACCTGCTTTGAATGTTTAAAGAGCTCCTGTGGCTGAAATCAAAATTGCCAGCTAAATTTTTAGCCACTTTAACTCAGGTTTTAGTCTTGTTTCATCCACTAATATTTTTTTCTTTTTTCTTTCTTTCCTTTTTTTTTTTTTTTTGGTAAGATGGAGCCTCACTGTTGCCCAGGCTGGAGTACAGTGACGAGAACTCGGCTCACTGCGACCTCCGCCTCCCAGGCTCAAGTGATTCTCCTGCCTCAGCCTCCCGAGTAGCTAGGACTCCAGGTGCACAGCATCACGCCCAGCTAATTTTTATATTTTTAGTAGAGACAGGGTTTCACTATGTTGGCCAGGCTGGTCTCAAACTCATGACCTCAAGTGATCCACCCATCTTGGCCTCCAAACGTGCTGGGACTACAGGCACGAGCGCCACACCTGGCCAGCTTCCCCCATTTTTAACATGTTGCATTAGTGTGGTACATTTGTTATAGTTGATGAACCAGTATTGACATGTTATTAAAGGATATGGTTTATATTACAGCTCACTCTTGGTGTCATACATTCTATGGGATTTGACGAATGCATAATAACATGTATCCGCCATTACAATGGCACACAGAGTAGCTTCCCAGCCTTAAAAGTTCCCTGTGCTTCCATTTACCCCTTATCCCCTTCCACGCCATGAACTCCTAGCAACGCTGATCTTCCGACTCTATAGCTTAACTAATTTATTTTTAAAATTACTTTGAAGTCTATTTTTTTTGTTTGTTTGTTTTTGAGATGGCTTGCTCTGTCGCCCAGGATGGAGTGCAATGGTGCAGTCTTGGCTCACTGCAACCTTCCCCTCCCAGGTTCAAGTGACTCTCCTGCCTCCACCTCCTGAGTAGCTGGAATTACAGGCATATGCCACCACGCCTGGCGAATTTTTGTATTTTTAGTAGAGACGAGTTTTCACCATGTTGGCCAGGATGGTCTTGATCTCTTCACCTCATGATCTGCCAGCCTCAGGCTCCCAAAGTGCTGGGATTACAGGTGTGAGCCATCACGCTGGGCCCCAATCCCAGCACTTTGGGAAGCTGAGGCACATGGATCACCTGAGGTCAGGAGTTCAAGACCAGCCTGACCAACATGGAGAAACCCTGTCTCTACTAAAAATACAAAAATTAACAGGGCATGGTGGCACGTGCCTGTAATCCCAGCTACTCAGGAGGCTGAGGCAGGGGAATCGCTTGAACCTGGAGGCGGAGGTTGCAGTGAGCCAAGATCGCACCATTGCACTCCAGCCTGGCAACAGAGTGAGACTCCAACTCTCTCTCTCACACACACATGTACACACACATAAAACGACCTGTCTTAAGCTACTGAAGTGCGGCAGAGGAAAAACATCTTGTGGTCAAGCTAGGCACAGTGGCTCACACCTGTGATCCTGGCAATTTGGGAGGCAGAGGCAGGTGGATCACCTGAGGTCAGGAGTTTGAGACCAGCCGGGCAAATGTGGTGAAACCCTGTCTCTACCCAAAATACCAAAAATTAGCCAGGCATGGTGGCAGGCACCTGTAGTCCCAGCTACTCAGGAGGCCGGGGCAGGAGAATCACTTGAACCCAGGAGGCGGAGGTTGCAGTGAGCCAAGATCATGCCACTGCACTCCAGCCTGAGCGACAGAGTGAGACTCTGTTTCAAATAAATAAATAAAAATAAAAAGGAGAATAACTTGCATCCTGCCCTCCAATGTACAGTATAGTGATTAGGAGTCAACGTGCTGTATCAGACTTTGTGAAACACCCAGTTTTGCTCTTTACTGCCTCTCACTGTGGGTGAGTAAATCATTGCAGCCGTCTTATCACCTGTAAAATGGAAATGACAACAGTCCCTACCTGATAGGTGACTTCCTCTCTGTTCTCCAGGCCTTTGATGATGCCCCATCACTCTGGTCCTCTTCTCAAGACCAGACTGGGCTCCAGATGGTAGGAGCCAGGTTAGTCCACAATCACAGGCTTCCACCGCAGTGGCTGAGACCATGCATTACTAAGTGCGGGCTCTGCAGCCGGACAGACCGGGTTTATCAACCTGGCCCCCCTGCTACCAGTCATGTGATGTCACGAAAGTAGTTTAACTACTCTAAGCCTCAGTTTCCTCATCCACAAATGTAAACAGTAGAACTATGAAAGGACATATATTGACAATTCACATGAAAGCACAAAGACGGTAACGGGCAAAGAGCAACTATTGTATAAAATGCTGGCTATAGTTAGTGGTAGTGACAGGGAACTGATACGGTGCTTTTTGTTTTGTTTTATTTTGTTGTTATTGCTGTTCTTTGAGACAGAGTCTCGTTCTTGTTGCCCAGGCTGGAGTGCAATGGCACGATCTCGGCTCACCACAACCTCCGCTTCCTGGGTTCAAGCAATTCTCCTGCCTCAGCCTCCCGAGTAGCTGGGATTACAGGCATGTACCACCACACTCAGCCAATTTTTGTAGAGACA
>CAUYUD010034722.1:0-110600 GCA_963575295.1 Alouatta caraya
GGGTCCTGTGTCGTGGTGGGGGTGGGGGGTGTGTTTTTTTTTGTGTGGGTGGTGTGTGTGTGGGGTTGTGTTGGGTGTGGGGTGCTGGGTGTTCGGGTGGGTGGGGGTTGGGCTGGGGAAGTGAAGGAAAGGGAAGGGAAAGGAAGAAAGGAAAGAAAGAAAGAGAAGAAAGAAAGAGGAAGAGAGAAGAAAGAAAGAAAAAGGAAGGAAGGAAGGAAGGGAAAGGGGAGGAAAAAGGAAAGGAAGGGAGGGAGGGAGGGAGATTCTGATACTTAGGCTGAGCCATGGGAAAGTATCTTCTAGCTAGGTGCGGTGATTTATGCCTGTAATCCCAGCACTTTGGGAGGCCAAGGCAGGTGGATCATGAGGTCAGGAGTTCGAGACCAGCCTGACCAACATGGTGAAACCCCATCTCTACTAAAAATACAAAAAAATTAGCCAGGTGTGGTGGTGCTCGCCCATAATCCCAGCTACTCTGGAGGCTGAAGCAGGAGAATCACTTGAACTGGGGAGGCGGAGGTTGCAGTGAGCCGAGATCACGCCATTGCACTCCAGCCTGGGTGACAGTGAGACTCTTGTCACACACACACAAAAAAAGGAAAGTATCTTCTACATTTGCTGTGTTTGTGTTTGTGTGTGTGTGAAAGGAGAGGAAGAGGAAGAGAGAATTTATGTATGTACATCTGTCTATGTGTCTGTGTGTTGAAAAAGGTGGTCATAATCATATATGCATCTATTTTGCATTACCGCCTTTAAACCTGTCTTGCAGCTGTTTCTTTATTTTGGGGGCTGCCACTTCTTGGGGTCACGAGATTCATGAGTTCACTCTCTGCTTTGTAGAGCAGGACTTCCTCACAGCTGTTCCCAATAATCTCCAACATCAAGATTATCCCTAAGTCTAGAGCCATAAAATCAGGGGTGCAAGATCATGTTCATTTCTGATTCTTTGAGCCCCCTTCCCTTTCCAGGTTCATTCTCTTATTTGCCCCACGATGCCTTACTTGGAGTGAAGGTGAAACCGCCTTTGCAAAAAATATAACTGAGAAAATTCTGATGTGAAACAGATCTGACCTGACTCCATCTTGCTTCTAACCTCCAAGGTGTCCTCGTTCATTACTGGGTACAGGCCAAACTAACTTTGGGAGGAACTTATTTGTAGTTTAACTTTGAATCAAAGACAGTAACAGCCCTTTCCCAAAACAAATCCCCTTCCTGCCTGAAGGCTAGAGTGCCTTTGCAGGACTAACACATTAGCTATAAGATTAGAAATTATGGTTTAGAAGCCATGCAGCCTCTGGCTGCAAGATTCTGCACCTTCCCAAATTGCTCCTGGGAATAACACCACTGTTGCAAAACCTAAAATCAGTGCCTTAGATATTTTGCAGACCCTGCGTTCTGATGCACAGCTGACACCGCCCAGACCAGCAATCTGGCTCAACCAGTTCTTTCCTCCCACCCGGGAACTGAAGACAGCAACAAAACTCACTTTGACCCCTATGATTTCATCTCCAACCTGACCAGTGAGTACTCCCCACTTCCCAAGCCCCTACCCGCCAAATTAGCCTTAACAACCCTGATCCCTAAATTCTCTGATTTTAGTAATAATAAAACTCCTGACTCCTGTACAGACAGCCCCGTATGAATTAAACTTTCTCTATTGCAATTTCCCCCCTTTTTTTCTTTTGAGACCAAGTTTCACAGGCTGGAGTTCAATGCCATGATCTTGGCTCACTGCAACTTCTGCCTCCCAGGTTCAAGCTATTCTCCTGCCTCAGCCTCCCAAGTAGTTGGGATTACAGGCATGCACTAGCATGCCCAGCTAATTTTATATTTTTAGTAGAGACGGGATTTCACCGTATTGGCCAGGCTGGTCTCAAACTCTTGACCTCTGTTTTTGGCTAGATGCTTTCAGGTCATAAACACAGCTTCTATGACTTTTGTAACTGTTCCATGATACAGTTTGGATCTGTGTTCCCGCCCAGATCTCATGTTGCAGTGTAATCCCCAGCGCTGGAGGCGGGGCCTGGTGAGAGGTGATTGGATCAGGTGGATGGTTTCTCATGGTTTAAAACCATCCTGCTTCATGCTGTCATTGTGATAGTGAGTTTTGAGTTTTTTTGTAGGGAATTCTCATGAGATCTGGTTGTTTAAAAGTGTGTAGCACCTTCCCCTCCCTCTTCCTCCTGCTCTACCCATGTAAGACATGCCTGCTTCTCCTTTGCCTGCTATCATGATTGTAAGTTTCCTGAGGCCTCCCCAGAAGCAGAAGCTGCTATGCTTCCTGTACAGCCTGCAGAACCGTGAGCCAATTAAACCTTTTTTCTTTATAAGTTACCCAGTCTCAGGTATTTCTTTATAGCAGTGCAAGAACGCACTAATACATTCAACTTACCTGCTTTAGAGCCCTGAGATTATAGATAAGGCCTGGGGACATGTGGAGTCAGCCATGCCTCTTAGCTGTGCTGGAAAGAGTCAGACTTTATTTACAGTCTGCCCTGTGGCCTAGGCTTTGCACCTGGCATGTAATTAACATTGCTTACACTAAAAATAAAAATTATGTGTTCTTGGTAAAAAGGCATGGGAATATGGATTTTAAAAGAACTAATTTAGTCTAATTTAGAGAGTTTAAGGATTATTTTCGGTTAAAAAAAAGACAAAATGAAATGGAAAGTTGGCCAGGTGCAAGTGGCTCACACCTGTAATCCCAGTACTTCAAGAGGCAGAGGTGGGTAGATCACCTGAGGTCAGGAGTTTGAGACCAGGCTGGCCAACATGCTCAAACTTTGTCTCTACTAAAAATACAAAGAAATTAGCTGAACGTGGTGGCAGGGGCCTGTAATCCCAGCTACTTGGGAGGCTGAGACAGGAGAACTGCTTGAACCCAGGAGGCAGAGATTGCAGTGAGCTGAGATCATGCCATTGGACTCCAGCCTGGGTGACAAGAGCCAAACTCCGTCTCAAAAACAAACAAACAAAATGGAAAATTTATGTTGTAGAAGGTTTATGAGACATGAACTAGGCTAGGTGAAATGTGGTGAAACCCTGTCTCTACAAAAAAGACAAAAGAATTAGCCAAGTATGGTGGTGTGTGCTTGTAGTCCCAGCTACTTGGGGGCTGAAGTGGGAGGATCACTGGGGCCCAGGAGATAGAGGGGGCAGTGAGCTGAGACTGTGCCACCGCATTCCAGCCTAGGTGACAAAGTGAGACACTGTCTCAAAAAAAAAAAAAAAAAAAAGTTATGAAAATCTTACATTATGGTCAAACTAATTAAAATTGGATAGATTTACAAAATTTTATTAAAACTAGCTTTAGCACTAAAGATGCACTAATGCAAAGATAAAATTCAGTTTTTTCTTTTGAAAAAGATTTTTATATAATATTGAGTGACAATAAAAGATTTTATTTGCCTTTTGAGTAAACTACACAAAAAGGAGGGCAAAGAAAAGAGACAGATTCAGCTGGTCTCATGCTACCTTTGTTGGGTCTCATTTGGAAAGCTGAGTCTCCTATCAGAGTAAAAGATTTTCCCCGTTTAAAATGTTTTAGTCATTTTGACTAAATGAATGACTTATGGTGACCTGGGATTCTATTTGGTAATATCCAGTGTTTTAGGCTTTGATATTTGACCAACTTTCCAAGATCAAATCTAAGTTAAGTTTTAAAAAACTAGGTCCAAGCCGGGCATGGTGGCTCATACCTGTAATGCCAGCATTTTGGGAGGCCAAGGCAGGTGGCTTACTTGATGTCAGGTGTTTGAGACCAGCCTGGCCAGCATGGTAAAACCTCATCTCTACTAAAAACACAAAAATTAGCTGGGTGTGGTGGTGGGTGCCTGTAATCCCAGCTACTTGGGAGGCAGGAGAATCACTTGAACCCAAGAGGTGGAGGCTGCAGTGAGCTGAGATCACACCACTGCACTCCAGCCTGGGCAACAAGAGCAAAACTCTATCTCAAAAGAGAAAGAGAGAGAGAGAGAGAGAGAGAAATGGTTTCAAAAAGCTATAGTACACCTGTTGTTAGATTCTAGTCTTGTCCATTGTTCTTGAGTTTTTGTTATTTTCTGCACTTTGGACTAAATCCTGAATTCTTTGTGGCTGCAGTGAGCTGTGATCACGCCACTGCACTCCAGTCTGTGCGACAGAGTAAGACCCTATTTCAAAAAAAATTAAACTAAATTTAAAAAATTGGGCCAGGCACAGTGGCTCATGCCTGTAAGTCCAGCACTTTGGGAGGCCAATCTTTGAACTGAGATTGGGAGTTCAAGATCAGCCTGACCAACATGGAGAAACCCCATCTCTACTAAAAGTACAAAATTAGCTGGGCATGGTGATGCATGCCTGTAATCCCAGCTACTTGGGAGGCTGAGGCAGGAGAATTGCTTGAACCCAGAAGGCAGAGGTTGTTGGACAGCTCACTGCAACCTTGACTTCCTGGGACCATGCCACTGCACTCCAGCCTGGGTGACAAAAACCTTGTCTCAAATCTCCCCTTCCAATCCTCGAGTTTTTGAGGAGACGGATTTGAGTAATAATAAAATTTCAGTCTCCCATACGCTAGCTCTGCATGAATTAAACTTTCTCTATCGCAATTCCCTTGTCTTGATAAATCAGCTCTGGGTAGTGGGCAAGGAAAACCTGCTGGGTGGTTACAGGAAGATCTAAATGGTGCCCCATATTCTGGCACAGACACACCTTCAAATGACGTTCGGTTTAATTTTCAAAATGCTTCCTGATTACAGTCTATTGATCTGCTGGCCTTATTGCTAACTACAGCAGTTGTCTCTACAGATGGTCTGTCGACCACCTGACCCCTTTCTTTCCCCACTTTGCTTCTGTAATCAGAGACTGAGCTGAGGAATTGGTCATCCGAGGAGCCTTGGACACGGGTGGTGTTCGGTGGAGACACCAATGACTAGAAATCAACCATTTACCAACCAAGGGCTACGGTTGCCATCTGCACACCCATCTTTTGGTTCAAATCGGTAACATCTTCAAATTGGAACTGAAATTCTGATGAAATTCTTTTTTTTTTTTTTTTTTGAGACAGAGTCTCACTCTCGCCCAGGCTGGAGTGCAGTGGTGCGATCTTGGCTCACTGCAACCCCCCTCCCAGGTTCAAGTGATTCTCCTGCCTCAGCCTCCCGAGTAGCTGGGACTGCAGGTGCATGCTACCACGCCCAGCTAATTTTATTTTTATTTTTACTAGAGATAGGGATTTTACCATGTTAGGCAGGCTGGTCTCAAACTTCTGAGCTCAGGTGATCTGCCTGCCTCAACCTCCCAAAGTGCTGGGATTACAGGAGTGAGCCACCACACCTGGCCTGAAGAAATTCTATGATGGTTGAGGCTGGGGCTGTTTGTGTTACTGGCAAACTTCCTGAGAAGGAAATTCCACCTTTTTCCCTCATTATAGTGACACAGTGGCTTACCATGCTTGCTTAACTCAAGGTCCTGAGGGATATGAGTACCTGAAATACACTTCAGATGGGCTTGAGCAAAACATTAGAAGTAGAAAGGGGAAGGAACCGGAGAGAAGACAGCACCTCTTATGGAAAGAGAGGATTAACCCAGGCTTGGGCTTAAGGACCAGTGCCCGACCCTCTGCCCAGCTCCTAACCATGAATGTGACTCAAGCTGTGAACGCCTGCACCTCCCAGATTCTCACCTGAGAGAACCCGTTGGTTCCATACCACTCTTCATTAAAAGGGTCATGAAGTCAATAGTCGCACTGCAGCTGCAAAAAGGAGTTTTTTTGTTTGTTTGCTTGTTTGTTTTTGTTTGAGATGGAGTCTCAATCTGTCACCCAGGCTGGAAGGCAGTGGCACGATCTTGGCTCACTGCAACCTCTGCCTCCTGAGTTCAAGCAATTATCCTGCCTCAGCCTCCTGAGTAGCTGGAATTACAGGCGCCTAGCACCACATCTGGCTAATTTTTGCATTTTTAGTAGAGACCGGGTTTCGCCGTGTTGGCCAGGCTGGTCTCGAACTACTGACCTCAAGTGATCTGCCCACCTTGCCCACCTGCTGGATTATAGGCATGAGCCACCACGCCCGGCCATAAAGGGTATTTTATTTGTCGTTTGTTTTCATGCCATTATTGGGGGCCACAGGGGGAGGGGCCTCCTCCCTAACAACAGAGGGGCTCACAGTTTCTTCAGCCACCCCAAGCTTGGGCCCAGGGGGATCCTGGGGTGGCTGGGTAGGTGGGAATGTCCCCATCCTCTTGCAAGGGCACTGGGTGGCTGTGGGGTGGGGCCTGGTGAACCGTGGTGGCATGGGGGTGCAGGCGTGGGCCCACAGAGCTATAGGAGGCCCCAGAAGGTGCAGGGCACAGCCAGCTTGGCTCCTTGGCCTGGACATTCCTAGGAAGGCAGAGTCTCTAGGCCATCTTGGTCTCAGTGGTCACAGAAGAGTATTTTTTCAGCTACTGTTTGTGTGAAGACATGCTGTCTGTCAGGTGTTCCTTGGATAACGTTTTAGATCACCCTCTATTTCACGAGCATGTTTGGGCTTTCAGTGGAGTCTATCTCAATTCTCTTGCTTCCAAAATTATAGGTGGCTCACATCTGTAATCCCAGCACTTTGGGAGGCTGAGGCAGGAGGATCACTTAAGGCCAGGAGTTCGGCACTTTTTTTTTCTTCTTGAGACGCAGTTTTACTCTGACACCCACGCTGGAGTGCAGTGGCGTGATCTCAGTTCACTGCAACCTCCACCTTCCAGGCTCAAGTGTTCCTCTCACCCCAGTCTCCTGAGCAGCTGGGACTACAGGTGCACGCCACTGTGCCCAGCTAATTTTTGTAGAAACAGGATTCAGCTTTGCTGCCCAGGCTGGTCTTGAACTCCTGGGCTCAAGCGATTTGACTGCTTCAGCCTCCCAAAGTGCTGAGATTACAGGCGTGAGCCACAGAGCCTGGCCTGGAGTTTGAGACTAGCCTGGGCAACAGAGCAAGACCCCCTCCTCTACCAAAAAAAAAAAAAAAATTAGCCAAGCATGGTGGCAGGCACTGGTGGTTCCAGCCACTTGGGAGGCTGAGGTGGGAGGATTGCTTGAGCCTGGGAGGTTGAGGCTGCAGTGAGGCATGATCAAGCTACTGAACTTTAGCCTGGGTCACAGAGACAGACTGTCTCAAAAAAACATTAAATAAATAAATAAATGATCTGCCATGCTACGAAACTGTGGTCTCCAAAGAACAGAGGCAATTAATCGACTTTCAGGAAGCGATGGGGTTCATTCTGCCCCAGGCCCATTCATCTGTGGACCTCTAGATGTGTGTTCTAGAGTCCCTTGGAAGGTCTTCCTGGAGAATTAAAGTCTCTGTTACTTGTATATTGCTTAATAAGCTCAGGGCAAAGAAATACTCCTTGGCAGGTTTGGTTGAAGCTGGTACCTGGCCGTGAAGTTCTGTTCCCTGTTTCTTATCTGCTGTGACAGAAGAGACAGGTATTTTGCAGCCAGTGCTGGATTATCTTTGGGCTCAAATTTAACATTTGACCACCCTCTGCCTCTTCAGGCAGAAGGAGTTTGTGTGTGGCATTTCAAACATCAGGGCCTGACCTATAGTCCACAATCCCACGGCCCTGTCCCATGAAAGGCAAGCTCTTGTGGGCTGTTAACAAATATTGGTACACCTGGAGCTCTGGCCACACCCGGGCAAGGATTTACATCCATCAACAGGTGCGAGGAACAGGATGTTCTCACTGCAACTCTGAAAAGAAGAGCAAGTGACTGACCAACGGGTCCTCAGGTTGAAAAACAGTTGGTTTCTTAACAAAATACGTCATAGGCCATGCACAGTGGCTCACACCTGTAATCCCAGCACTTTGTGAGACCAAGGTGGGTGGATCACTTGAAGTCAGGAGTTTGAGACCAGCCTGATCAACATGGTAAAACACCATCTCTAATAAAAAAAATAAAAAATTAGCCAGGCGTGGTGGTGCATGCCTGTAATCCTAGCTACTTAGGAGGCTGAAGCAGAAGAATCGCTTGAACCCAGGAGGCGGAGGTTGCAGTGAGCCAAGATCACGCCATTGTACTCCAGGCTGGGCAACAAGAGTGAAACTCCATCTCAAAAAAAAATAATAATTAAATTTTAAAAAGGAAAATGATATTGCCTGGTTTGGATTTTGGTAAAGCAACATGAATGCAAAGATATACATACAGTTGGAGAGATACTGTATTCATGATTTGATAACCGTCAATTATGACTTTTAAAAAATTTTTTTATTTAATTAATTTATTTTTATTTTTATTTTTTTGGAGATGGGATCTCACTATGTTCCCCAGGCTTGTCTCGAATTCCTGGGCTTAAGCAGTCCTCCTGCCTTGGGCTCTCAAAGTGCTGGGATTACAAGTGTGAGCCACCACACCCAGCCATCATCAATTATTATATCTAAGATTGACTCTGTGGTGTCTGTGAGACACGGCTCTAAGTGTTTTTCACAGATGATCTCATTTAATCATCTCAATAACATTATAGGCTAGGTGCTATTTCTGACTTCATAGATAAGGGAATTGAAGCCCAGAAAGTTTGAATAACTTGTCCAAGTTAATACAACTGGTGAATGATGAACCAGGTGAACAAATGCAGGCAATCTGACTCCGGAGTCTTTGCTTTTCAAGTTCTGGGAACATGCAAAGTGAGAGGCAGGCAACTTGAACTGAAAAAAAGTAGGGCAAATACTTTGACCTGCTTGGAGTCAGTATTTGCAGAACTTCCCAGGCTGCTAGGCTGTACAGGCTGTTCATTAGGCCCCCAGGCCCCTCCCAAGCCGAGACGGTGATCATATACTCAAGCTGCCTGGCTCGATGCCTAGAACTTAGTGGATGCTGTGTAAATGCTGTTTCCCTTCTCCAAATCTCACTGCAGGTTGACCCTTTTCTTCCTTGTTAAAGGCTCTTATCTTTATAAAGATGGTACCACTTTATGAGGAGGCAGATCAAAGACGGTATTGTGGCTGGGCGCAGTGACTCACGCCTGTAATCCCAGCACTTTGGGAGGCCAAGGTAGGTGAATCACCTGAGGTCAGGAGTTCAAGACCAGCCATCGTGGCAAAATCCCATCTCTACTAAAAATACAAAAATTAGCAGGGCATGGTGGTGCGTACCTGTAATCCCAGCTACTCAGGAGGCTGAGGCAGGAGACTCGCTTGAACCCAGGAGGCAGAGGTTGCAGTGAGCCAAGATGTGTCACTGTACTCCAGCCTGGGCAACAAGAACAAAACTCCATCTCAAAAAAAAAAAGGATGACCATGGCAACATTGTTACAGTTAAAAAAAACAAGAAACAAGGGAAATGTCCATTAGCAGGGGAACAGATACAGGTGCTCAGTGGAATACTCTACAGCAGTGAAGAAAAATGAACCAGAGTTACTTGTATCAACAGGACTGAAACTTGAGCATAATATCTAGAGAAAAGGCAAGTTGCCAGAAGATACATGCAATCTGGTAACATCTCTCTAAATACTTGAAACATGAAACAAAGCCATACCTTGTTTTTGGAAACATCAATATATAATAACACATACAAATGGATGGATGAGAAGAACGTACACTAAACTTCAAGACAGAAGATACTTCTGCAGAGGAATCCCAGGGAGCGAACTGGAATGGAGGGCGGCTTCAGCTGTATCTGTAACACTTTCACTTTTTTTGTTGTTTGTTTGTTTCTTGTTTGTTTGTTTGTTTGTTTTGAGACAGGGTTTCCCTCTGTCACTGAGGCTGGAGTGCAGTGGCAAGATCACAGCTCACTGTGGCTTCAACCTCCCAGGTTTAGGTGATCCTCCCACCTCAGCCTCCCAAGTAGGTGGGACTGCAGGAGGTTTTGCCATGTTGGCTATGCTGGTCTGGAACTCCTGGGCTCAAGCAAGCCACAGAGGCGGGCAGATCACCTGTAAGTGAGCCACTGCGCACAGTGTTGTTTAGTTTTTTTTTTGTTTGTTTTGTTTTTTTTGAGATGGAGGCCCACTTTGCTGCCCAGGTTGGAGTGCAGTGGCATGATCTTGGCTCACTGCAGCCTCTGTGTCCCAGGTTCAAGCGAGTCTCCTGCCTCAGCCTCCTGAGTAGCTGGGACTACAGGTGCCCACTACCACGCCCGGCTAATTTTTGTTTTTAATAGAGATGGGGTTTCACCATATTGGCCAGGCTGGTCTTGAATTCCTGACCTCAGGTGATCCACCCACTTCAGCCTCCCAAAATGCTGGGATTACAGGCGTGAGCCACCATGGCTGCTGCTTAGTTTTAAGAGAATGTTCTGCAAATGTCCTTCAATGGGTGAATAGTTAAACAAACTGGTACATCCATAGCATGGGATCCTACTTAGCAATACAAAAGAAATAAATTATTGATACAGGCAATAAGTTGAGTGGATCTTTTTTTTTTGTTTTGAAACAGAGTCTCACTCTTGTCGCCCAGGCTGGAGTGCAGTGGTATGATCTCGGCTCACTGCAAACTCTGCCTCCTGGGCTCAAGCAGATCTCCTGCCTCAGCCTCCCGAGTAGCTGGGATTACAGGTGCCCACCACCATACCTGGCTATTTTTTTGTATTTTTAGAGCACCTCGCCCAGCCATACTTGGATGGATCTTAAAACATTGAATTATGCTGAGTGGAGACCAGGTGTGGTGGCTCACGCCTGTAATCCCAGCACTTTGAGAGGCCGAGGCAGGTGGATTACCAGAGGTCAGGAGTTTGAGACCAGCCTGGCCAACATAGTGAAACCCCGTCCCTACTAAAAATACTAAAAAAATTAGCTGGGCATGGTGTTGCGCACCTGTAATCTCTGTTACTCCAGAAGCTGAGACAAGAGAGTCACTCGAACCTGGAAGGCAGAGGTTACAGTGAGCCAAGACCGTGCCGCTGCACTCTAGTCTAGGTGACAGAGTAAGACATTGTCTCAAAAAAAAAAAAAAAAAAGTTGAGTGGGGAAAAAACAAGCTTTTTTTTTTGTCTCACTCTGTCACCCAGGCTGGAGTGCAGTGGCACCACGATGGCATTTTTGTAGAGATAGGGTTTTGCCATATTGCCCAGGCTGGAAAAAAGGTAAATTTCAAGAAGTTACATACTACCTAATTTTACTTACATAATATTCTTAAAAAGGTAAAATTACAGAGATGAAGAAGAACCCCAGTATCTCAGAATGTGACTGTATTTGGAGGTAGGGACTTTAAAGGGTAATGGAGTTAAACTGAGGTCATTAGGGTGGGCCCTAATCCAGAATGACTGATGTCCTTATGAGAAGAGAGTCAGGACACAGACACACCCATAGGGATGACCAAATGAGGACACAGGGAGAAGATGGCCATCTGCGAGCCAAGGAGAGAGGCCTCCCAAGAAACCACGCTGCCAACAACTGACTTGGAGCCTTCAGAACTGTGGGAAAGTCGGTTTCTGTGGATTAAGCCCCTTGGGTCTGCAGAGAACTGTGCTATGGCCTGAGCTGACTCTTACAGCATCCGACCATCTTCCTTAAATGCCTGCATCAGCCAGAGGTTTCAGAGCTCAGTTGGAATATCGTATGTGTTTATTTAAAAACCACTTATTACCTATAAATCTGAATCAAATTTTACATAAAGCCTGCTGTGCTGCACAGCAGAGAAATTCCACTTTAGACTAAGTAGAATAACATTAAGGACAGATTGACTTCTCACAGGCAAACATTGCCCAACTGCCGCTTCGTTCTCCGTTGACCTTTTGTTTAATGATGGAAACAAATCACAGAATCCATTTAAAAAAACACATCTTTTTGGCCAGGCGAGGTGGCTCACGCTCATAATCCTAGCACTTTGGGAGGCCAAGGCAGGAGGATCCCTTGAGTTCAGGAATTTGAGACCAGCCTGAGCAACATAGTGAAATCTTGTCTCTTCTGAAAAAAAAAAAATTAGCCAGGCACGGTGGTGCACATCTGTGGTCCCAACTACTCGAGGGGTTGAGATAGGAGGAGCACTTGAGCTGAGGGTGGGGAGGGAGGTCAAGGCTGCAGCTAGCTATGACTGCACTCCAGCCTGGGTGACAGAGTGACACCCTGTCTCAATGAAATGAAATGAAATAAAATAATTTAAAAACTTTAAAAGAGAATGACAGAAAAAAAATCACACTGGTCTCTAGTGTTCCCACAGAGGCTGCACACTGATGTTTTAGTCAAGATTTCAGGCCAGGCTCATGCCTGTTATCACAACACTTTGAGAGACTGAGGTGAGAGGATTGCTTGAGCCCAGGAGGTCGAGGCTACAGTGAGCTATGATTGCACCACTGCACTCTGGCCTGGGAGACAGAGTGAAACCATCTCCTGGCCAAAAAAAAATTTTTTAATGTTTCAAATTATTTTTTCTTTTCCCCTGCTGTCCATGAGCTGTCTTATTTTTTTTTTTATTTTTTTTTATTTTTTAAAGACAGAGTCTCACTTTGTCCCCCAGGCTGGAGTGCAGTGGCATGATCTCGGCTCACTGCAACCTCTGCCTCCCGGGTTCAAGTGATTCTCCTGCCTCAGCCTCCTGAGTAGCTGGGACTATAGGCGTGTGCCACCACGCCCAGCTAATTTTTCTATTTTTAGTAGAGATGGGGTTTCACCATGTTGGCCAGGATGGTCTTAATCTCTTGACCTCGTGATCTACCAGCCTCGGCCTCCCAAAGTGCTGGGATTACAGGTGTGAGCCACCACGCCTGGTCTTGAATTATCCTTCTTTTCTGCTTCAAAACCCTCCAATTATCAAAAACAACAAAAAGTTCAAACCCCTCAGCATGGCTTTCACTCTCAGGCTACGTGGACTATTCACTTGCTGGCTGGCAGAGGTGAAGAAAAACATCCTTTGGAATCAGATGTCCCTGGGTTGAAATTCTGGCTTCATCACTCATTGGGTGGGTTCTGAGAACCCAAAGGGAGTGAGAGAGGCTTACCACTATTTCAGCTTTTAGAGCTTCTGATTTTTTTCATTGAGGTATTAATTTATCTACTATAAAATTCACTCTTAAGCAAAACTGGGGCTGGTGGCTGATGCCTGTAATCCCGGGACTTTGGGAGGCTGAGGCAGGTGGATCACTTGAGGTCTGAATTTCAAGACCGGTCTGGCCAATATGGTGAAACCCGGTCTCTGCTAAAAATACAAAAATTAGCCACGCTTGGTGGTGTGTGCCTGTAGTCCCAGCTACCAGCTACGCAGGAAGCTGAGGCACAAGAATTGCTTGAACCCAGGAGGCAGAGGTTGCAGTGAGCTGAGATTGCACCACTGCACTCCAGCCTGGGTGACAGAGTGAGACTCTGTCTCAAAATGAAAAACAAAGCAAAACAAAACAAAACAAAACAAAAGGTCACGTTTGCCTATAGAACACTTTCTTCCATGCAGGAGACTTTCTCTTAGACACATGCCTGGAGGGTCTGGAAGGGACAGGACTGGGCTCACGAATTCAAACTTCTGCCAATCCCCTGCAGGTCTCTCTCACCAAGGGCTAAGCCAAGATCCCCCGTGTCATCACCACTGCCTGTGGTCAGTCCTCTGTTACCAACAGAGTGAAACAGAATGCAATCAAGGAGAACCAATCATTGCGAAAGCGAAGCCTGAGAAAACTGAAGAGTGATGGATTCACCAATTCTGGTGGCCACAGGGACATCCCCAGTGTCTGGCTACATGCTGGCCACGATGACCAGGCGTCCTTGGGCAGGAGATGGCTCCAAATGCAGAATGGAGTCCTAGTGACCCAAACGGTTCTTTGAGAAACCAAGACACGACACAGTTCCCCCAGGACCACGCCACTGAGCTGTCAATCACAATTCAGCCGAGGACACTATCTTAGTCCGCCCGGGCTGCCATGACGCACAGTGCTTTGGACTGCATGGCTTACAAACAACAGAAGAGCATTTCCCACGGTTTTGGAGGCTGGAAGTCCAAGATCAAGGCAGCTGAAGATTCAGCGTTTGGGGAGGATGGTGAGGACCTGCCACTTGGTGCACAGATTTCCTCTCTGTGTCCTCACATAGCGGAAGGGAGAAGGGAACTCTCTGGGGGCATGAATCCCATTCCTAAGGGCTGCACCCTTATGACCCCATCACCTCCCAAAGGCCCTGCCTCCCAATCCTATCATTTAAGGGATTAGGATTTCAAAACGTAAATTTGGGAGGAGGAAGGAACAGATTCAGACCATAGCAGAAAACTACTAAAAGCAAATGCTACTCTTGACCTTAGCCAAGAGGCCAAGAAGTAATAAACTCATTTTTTTTTTTTTTTTGAAACAGGGTCTTACTGTGTCACCCAGGCTGGAGTGCAGTGGTGCAATCATGGCTCAGTGCCGCCTCTGCCGCCCAGGCTCCAGTGATTCTCCTGCCTCAGCCTCCGGAGTAGCTGGGATTACAGGCACATGCCACCATGCCCGACTAATTTTGTTTTCTTTTATAGATATAGAAGAATGGGAAAAAAATGGGTACTAATTTTTGTATTTTTTATAGAGACAGGGTTTTGCTATATTGCTTAGGCTGGTCTGAAATTCCTAGGCTCAAGCAATCTTCCCACCTCAGCCTCCCAAGGTGCTAGTATTACCAGTGTGAGCCACTGCACCCAGCCAAATTCACTCTCTTTTTCTGAGACAGAGTTTCACTCTTGCTGCCCAGGCTGGAGTACAATGGCGTGATCTCGGCTCACCATAACCTTCGCCTCCTGGGTTCAAGTGATTCTCCTGCCTCAGCTTCCTGAGCAGCTGGGATTGCAGGCATGTGCCACCATGCCTAGCTAATTTTATATTTTTAGTAGAGATGGGGTTTCTCCACGTTGGTCAGGCTGGTCTTGAACTCTCAACTTCAGGTGATCCAACCGCCTCGGCCTCCCAAAGTGTTGGGATTACAAGCGTGAGCCACCGCACCTGTAAAGTATACAATTCACTCATTTTTTGTATATCCACAAGTTTGTAGAATCACCACCACTATCTAATTTCAGAAATTTTTCATCACCCCAAAAAGAAACTCTGAACCCACTGGCAATCATTGATTCCCCATTCATCCCCTTCCCCAGCCCCCAGCAAACACTGATATATCTATCTCTAGAGTCATGATTTTAGTTTTTAAAATGAAGAAATACCACAACAGGGTTAGAAAAATTACAGAAAGGGAATTTAGAGTGGGGGAAAAAAGCCGCAAACAAGACTTCCTTCCCTATCTGGTTTTAGGCTGCCTATTCTTACAGAGTTGGCCCCATAGCGTGAATGCAGCCTTAGTTTCTGTTGGGGCCTGGCCAGAAAATTCACACGGGGTTTTCTTTCCTATGTGCTGGGCAGGAGACCACGAAGCGGCAGTTAGCCTGGATATGAATATCCATGTGGTCGTTTCAAATATATCAACAACTTCTTTGAAACTCCTCTCTTCAAAAGACAGAGTCTAATTTCCTTCCCCCTTGAATGCAGGCCAGACTTACTGACTTTTTTTTTTTTTTTTTGAGGAGTCTCACTCTGTCGCCAGGCTGGCGTGCCGTGGTGCAATCTCAGTCACTGCAATCTCAGCCTCCTGAGTTCAAGCGATTCTCCTGCCTCAGGCTCCCGAGTAGCTGGGATTACAGATGTGCGCCACCACACCCAGCCAATTTTTTTTTTTTTTTTTTTAAGATGGGGTTTCTGGGGAGGGATAGCATGGGGAGAAATACCAGATATAGGTGATGGGGAGGAAGGCAGCAAATCACACTGCCATGTGTGTACCTATGTAACAATCTTGCATATTCTTCACATGTAACCCCAAACCTAAAATGCAATAAAAAGTATATATATTAAAAAAAAAAAAAAAAAAAGATGGGGTTTCACCATGATGGCCAGGCTGGTCTTGAACTCCTGACCTCAGGTGATCCACCTACCTCGGCCTCCCAAAGTGCTAGGATTGCAGGCCTGAGACACCACGCCCAGCCTAATTTTTGTATTTTTAAGTAGAGACAGAGTTTCACCATGTTGGCCAGGATGGTCTCGATTTCCTGACCTCGTGATCTACCTGCCTCAGCTTCCCAAAGTGCTGGATTACAGGCATGAGCCACCATGCCCAGCCTGACTTTCTTTTAATGAGTAGAATGTGGTAGAAGTGATATCATGTCTCTTTAAAAGCTAAGCATAAAAGGGGTAGGGGGCTGGGCATCAGGGCTCACGCCTGGAATCCCAGCACTTTGGGAGGCCAAGGTGGGAAGATCACTTGAGCCCAGAAGTTCAAGACCAGCCTGGCTCACATAGGGAGACCCTGCCTCTACGAAAAGTAAAAATTAAAAAATTAGCTGGGCGTGGTGTTGTGTGCCTGTGCTCCCAGCTACTCAGGAGGCTGAGGTGGGAGGGTTGCTTGAGTCCAGGAGTTCAAGGCTACAGTGAGCCATGATCATATACCACTGCACCAGCCTGGGTGACAGAGTGAGACCTTGTTTCAAAAAAGAAAAAGATACTGGCTTCTCTCTCTCTCTCTGTCTCTCTTTCTCTCTCTCTGCTTTGGCCCACCATGCTGGGAGGAAGACCAGGTCTCACGGGGAGACCCTGTGGGGCTGCTCTGGTTGATACTTTGAACTAGGCCCTCAGCTGACAGCCAGTGGACAAGCTTCACAGACATGTGGCCCAGCATCAGGCACAGGGCTGGGTGTTGAGAAGGGCCCCTGGCCCATTTCAATACTCTGCTATCACCATCTTGAAATTCTTCATAATTTTTAAACAGCTTGATTGAGATATAATGTGTATACCATAAACTTCACCCTGTGAAAGGGGTCTGTAGCATATTCAGTGGTCTGTAGCGTATTCACAGAATTGTGCAAACGTCACTACATTCCATGCCCAGTACTAATCACTCTCCATCTCTACTCCCAGTACATTCTTCATCATTTCTTAACCAGGGTCCTGCATTTCACTGTTCGCTGAAAACTGTAAATTATGAAGCCTTCCTGACAGCTGGACCTAAACATGACGGTGCCTTCAGATGGCCCCAGCCTTTCGGCCTTCCAGCTGAGTTCCCAGACATGTATAGCAGAGACCTGAATTCCTGACTCCTAGATGCCACCAGAGATGGTTTAGGCTATTACATCTTGAGCTAATTTATTAGGCACCAATAGATAAGTAAAATAACGAGAAAACCGTGGGGTCGTGTGCAGTGGCTCATACTGGTAACCCCAGCTCTTCAGGAGGCCAAGCCACGAGGACACCTTGAGCCCAGGAGTTCTAGACTAGCCTGGACAACATAGTGAGATCTTATCTCTACAAAAAAACAAAAATAAAATTAGCCGGGCATAGTGGCATACACTTGTAGTCCCAGCTACTCAGGAGGCTGAGGCAGGATGTTTGAGCTCAGGATTTTGAGGCTGCAGTGAGCTGTGATCACAACAATTCAGACTGGCAACAGAGTGAGACCTCAACTCTAAAAAAAAAAGAAAACAGATACCAGACTGGGCACAGTGGCTCATACTTGTAATCCCAACACTTTGGAAGGCCAAGGCAGGCAGCTCACTGGAGGCCAGGAGTTTAAGACCAGCCTGGCCAACAGAGCAAAACCCTGTCTCTACTAAAAATAAAAGAAATTTTAAAAAATTAGCTGGGTGTGGTGGCACGAGGCTGTAATCCCAGCTACTCTGGAGGCTAAGGCACGAGAATTGCTTGAGCCTGGGAGGCAGAGGTTGCAGTGAGCCGAGATTGCATCACTGCACTCCAGCCTGGGCAACACAGCAAGATGAAAGAAAAAGAAAGAAAGAGAGAAAGAGAGAGAGAGAGAGAAGGAAGGAAGGAAGGAAGGAAGGAAGGAAGGAAGGAAGGAAGGAAGGAAGGGAGGAAGGAAGGAAGGAAGGAAGGAAGGAAGGAAAGAAGGAAAAGACACAGCAGAGATCAAGACTAGCCACCCACAAATATTTTACTCCCATTAATCAAAACCTTGCAGAAGTGATCAACAGTGATTTTTACCATTCACCCAATGATACTGCACAGAGAGAGAGGCTGGGACCCTACCTGGTAAGAAATTCTCCCCTTTTTGGCAGCTGACCTGGTTCCTGGGTTCCCTTCTCTGTGGCTTCCAGAAGAGCAGAGCAGCCTTAGTGACCCTGCTCGCTACACCAAAATGTAGGTCCTCTCAAAAGTCAACTCACAAAAGGCAAATTAATAGGAGAAAAGGCATATAAATTTATTTAACATGTAGATACAGAAGACTTTTGAATGAAGACCAAAAGTTACAGGGGAAATTGTCTACTTTTATGCTTAGGTTTAACAAACTATAAACAGCTGTGTAGAAATATGACTGGACAAAAGGAGTATGACCTAGGTCAGGCATGGTGGTCCACGCCTGTAATCCCAGCTCTTTGGGAGGCTGAGGTGGGCGAATCATGAGGTCAGGAGTTCGAGACCAGCCTAGCTTACATGCTGAAACCCCGTCTCTAATAAAAATACAAAAAGTAGCCCATTGTGGTAGTACACACCTGTAATCCCAGCTACTCAGGAGGCTGAGGCAGGAGAATCTCTTGAACTCAAGAGGCAGAGGTTGCAGTGAGCCGAGATTGCATCACTGCACCCCAGACTGGGCAACAGAGGGAGACTCCATTGAAAAAAAAAATGACCTAATGTGGCTGGACTAAGTAGGCCTCAGTGTGAAGGGACAGCAAGGCCTGTCCGTATGGATTCTTCTGGGCCTCTCTAAGCAGCATTCCTTCCTTCAGGGTGTGGGGCCGGACCCACTCTGGAATGGGGTCTTATGACCTCCAGTGAAACAAGGTGGGTCAGATCATGTTTCAATGGCCAGTTTTGATATAGAAAGATGGAGGGGAACTTACAGTTATATTTTTAGGTTTTATGGCTGGCTTTGGAAAAGGGGTTTTGGCTTCTATGACCTTCCTTAGAGAAGAGGAATTCTAGTTTCCATGGCTAGCCTTCGGGGAAGAACAGGACTTCGAGGCAGGAGGACAGAGGAGGGTCAGGGAAAAGCTTTTGCTTCTGAGGCTTCGGATGAGGGCTTCATTTTGAGGTACTGTTTTCTGAGCCCCAACAGAATTCTACCAGCTCCTATATCCCAAGCCCATGGCAGCAGAGGCTGTTCTGCCTATTTCTGCCTAGGGACTTACCACAGGTAGGAAAGCATCAACAACTGAACTTGACTGACCCAGTGACTGACCAAGAGGATTCACCACGCACTGAAGGGGCCCTAGCACCCAGATATAGGAGCCGATAGAGCAATCAGAACCCACAACGCTGAAGCAGATAGGGCCATCTGTGAACTAAAAGCAGTAATAAACAAGAACACTTGAGGAAATCCAAATACAGAATAGAAAAGACCTTTCAGCCTGGGCGCAGTGGCTCACGCCTGTAATCCCAGCACTTTGGGAGGCGGAGGCAGGTGGATCACCTGAGGTCAGGAGTTTGAGACCAGCCTGGCCAACATGGTGAAACTCCATCTCTACTAAAAATACAAAAATTAGCCAGGTGTGGTGGTTCACAAACCTGTAATCCCAGCTACTTGGGAGGCTGAGGCAGGAGAATTGTTTGAACCTGGGAGGTGGAGGTTGCAGTGAGCTGAGACTGCACCATTGCACTCTAGCCTGGGCTACAAAAGTGACACTCTATCTCAAAAAAAAAAAAAAAAAAGGAATAAAAGAAAGAAATGACCTTTCTGAGCTAAAATACATGATTATTTTAGCTCTAAGAAACTCCATTAATAATTAAAAGCCAGTAGGGCCTCCACTGAGACCCAAATTAGTCTGGGAGATAAAGTACAAGAAATATCTCAAAACAAAGCGACATTACAAAGAGACGGAAATCTCATGAGAAAATATGAGCTGGAGTGTAGCTCCTCCCGAAGAACTAATGCACGTAATGGGAATTCTAAAATGAGACGATGCAACAGACAAACCATAGAAGCAAAGTTCTTCAAAATTAATAAAGATCTGAGACTGCAGTTTAAAAGCTTATTGAGTTTCTGGCTGCACCAAGAAGATTCTTCTGGAGGCACATTCTGGTAAAAATTCAGAAAAATTAACAACAACAACAACAAAACAGTTTATAAGGATCAAGTAGAGAAAGAAGCTACTCATGGAAAGAAAATCTTAGACTAGAATCAGACTTCATCTACATTACTGAAAGATGAGAGCAATCTATACTTCTTATCTACAGAGAAGAGAGAAAGGACAGCAATCTAAGAATCCCCTATTCTGTTCTCACAGTATTTTTTTTAGCAGGACATGGTGGCTCACACCTGTAATCCCAGCACTTTGGGAGGCCGAGGTGGGTGGATCACTTAAGGTCAGGAGTTTGAGACCAGCCTGGCCAACATGGTAAAACCCCATCTCTAATAAAAATTCAAAAATTAGGGCTGAGTGTGGTGGCTCACACCTGTAATCCTAGCACTTTGGGAGGCTGAGGTGGGCAGATAACCCGAGGTCAGGAGTTAGAGACCAGCGTGACCAACATGGAGAAACCCCGTCTCTACTAAAAATACAAAAAATTAGCTGCGCATGGTGGCGCATGCCTATAATCCTAGCTACTCGGGAGGCTAAGGCAGGAGAATCACTTGAACCCGGGAGGCAGAGGTTGCAGTGAGCCAAGATCATGCAATTGCACTCCAGCCTGGGCAACAAGAGTGAAACTCCATCTCAAAAAAAAATTTTTAAAATACAAAAATTAGCTGGGTGTGGTGGTGGGCGCCTGTAACTCCAGCTACTCTGGGGGCTGAGGCAGGAGAATCACTTGAACCCAGTAGGCAGAGGTTGCAGTGAGTCGAGATTGCACCACTGTACTCTAGCCTGGGCAATAGAGCCACACTCCATCTCAAAATAAATTTTTTTTTTTTCGATTGATGCAAAAGGTAGATTTTCAAGGATACTCAATAAATCAGGCCAGGTGTGGTGGCTCTCACCTGTAATCCCAACACTCTGGGAGGCTGAGATGGAAGGATCACTTGAGCTCAGGGGTTTGAGTCCAGCCTAGACAACATGGTGAGACCTTGTCTCTACAAAAATACAAAAAAATTTGCCAAGGGTGGTAGTGTGTGTCTGTAATCCCAGCTACTTGGGGGGCTGAGTCGAGAGGATCCCTTGAGCCCAGGAGATTGAGGCTGCAGTGAGCCATGATTGTGCCACTGCACTCCTGCTGGGCAACAGAGCAAGACCCTGGTCTCAAAAAAAAAAAAAAAGTTCAGAGAGAATAACCACAGGGCACCCTCCATCTGATAGGCACTACTTCAGAAAAGACCTGATTAAACTGCAAATAGCCCTGAAAAGACGACTCAAGAAGGGGAAAGAAGAAAAAAAAAGAGAAAAACATGTTCAGAACATAGGCAGGGCCAGGTGCGGAGGCTCACACCTATAATCCCAGCACTTTGAGAGGCCAAGGCGGGCAGATCACTTGAGGTCAGGTGTTCAAGATCAGCCTGGCCAACATGACCAAACCCCATCTCTACTAAAAATACAAAACTTACCCAGACGTGGTGGTGCATGCCTGTAATCCCAGCTACTCAGGAGGCTGAGGCAGGAGAATCGCTAGAACCTGGAAGGCGGAGGTTGCAGTGAGCTGAGACCATGCCAGCCTGGGTGGCAGATCGAGACTCAATCACACACACAAAAAAAAAAAAAAAAGAAAAGAAAAAGAACATAGGCAGATGATATTTTAAATCAAAATGGAACAGGAGAGACTGGGATTTGTGTAATAGAGAAGGACCCTTAGAAAAGAGGACTATTGAAACCAAACGGATATCCTGTAAGATAAACTACAAGAAATACTAGATTATCTCAGCCAAACCTCAGAGAGTTGGGTGGGGAATAGATGTGTTTCATGAGTCTCATCAGGGAACATGGGCAGGGGAAATGGAAGAGAGCGGAAGCGAAAGTGCTCATAAGTTCTCATCACACTGGGGTGAGGGAGAAGGGGAATGTGACTGGAGAAATATACATTTGATCTCTGCCCTTGGTTTCTAACACAGAGCCTCTAAAGCCCTTGCAGCTTCCTGAGTGACAGGGGAACGTGTTTTGCGAATTTCTAGTCTTAATCTTGGGAGCTATCAGCTCCACCCCTTGACCTCTGGGAGGGGAAAGGGGCTAGAAATTGACGATTGATCGTCAATGGCCAATGGTTTGGTTTGGTTTGGTTTTGAGACAAGGCATTGCTCTATCACCCAGGCTGGAGTGCAGTGGCACAATCACAGCTCACTGCAGCCTTGACTTCTCTAGGCTCAAGCAATCCTCCCACCTTAGCCTCCTGTGTAGCTAGGACCATACCTGCACACCACCAGCTAATTTTTGTATTTTTTGTAGAGACAGGGTTTCACCATGTTGCCCAGGCTGGTCTCGAACTCCTGGGGTCAAGTGATCCATCTCTCTCGGCCTCCCAAAGTGCTGGGATTACAGGGATGAGCCACTAGGCTCATCAATGATCGATGATCAATTATTTAATCAGTCATGCCTCCATAATGAAGTTTCCGCAAAATCCCTACAGGACAGAGTTTGGAGAGCTTCTGAGTTGGTGAATACATTAAAGTAGTAGAGGGATACACGAGAGGGAGCATGGAAGCTCTGCACACTCCCCGCCCCATACTATCCTCCATGCATCTCTTTCCACGTGTCTGTTTCTTAGTTGCATTATTTTTTTTTTTTTTTTTGAGACAGAATCTTCCTTTGTCACCCAGGCTGCAGTGCAATGGAGCAATCTCAGCTCACTGGAACCTCTGCCTCCCAGGTTCAAGTGATTTTCCTGCCTCAGCCTCCCAAGTAGCTGGGATTACAGGTGCCTGCCGCCGCACCCAGCTAATTTTTGTATTTTTTGTAGAGACAGGGTTTCACCATGTTGCCCAGGCTGGTCTCAAACTCCTGACCTGAGGTGATCCACCCGCCTCGACCTCCCAAAGTGCTGGGATTACAGGTGTGAGCCACCATGCTTGGCCTCTGAGTGGCATTCTTTATGAAAAACCAAGAATCAGAAGTAAAGTGTTTTCCCAAGTTTTGTGAGCCATTCTAGCAAATTACTGAACCTGAGGGTTGGGCTGTGGGAACTCTTAATTTTTATCTGATCAGTTGGAAGTACAGGTATATTGGATAAAAAAATTCTGGTATATATACACCATGGAATACGATGTAGCCATAAGAAAGAATGAAATCAGCCAGGCATGGTGAGCCATGCATGTATTCCTAGCACTTTGGGAAGCTGAAGTGGAAGGATCAGTTGAGCCCAGGAGTTCTAGACCAGCCTGGGCAAAATAGTGAGACCCCTGTCTCTACAAAAAAGCAAAAAGCAAAAAACAAAAAATTAGGCATGGTGGTTCACGCAGTAGTCCCAGCTACTTGGCAGGCTGAGGTAGAAGATCACTTCAGCTCAGGAAGGTCAAGGCTGAAGTGAGTCATAATTGTGCCACTGCACTCCAGCCTGGGTGACGAGAGTGGGACCCCACCTTAAAAAACAAAAAGAATGAATGAAACATGTCCTTTGCAGCAGCAGCAACATGGATGGAGCTGGAGGCCATTACCCTAAGTGAACTAACACAGGAACAGGAAACCAAATACCACCTGTTCTCACTTATAAGTGGGAGCTAAACACTGAGTACATGTGGACACAAATAAGAAAACAACAGACATCAGGGCCTAGTGGAGGGTGAAGTGGGGAGGAGGGTGAGGATCCGAAAACTACCTATCAGGTACTATGCTCATGACCCTCATGACCAAACAATCTGTACACCAAACATCAGCAGCATGCAATTTACCCATGGAAAGAACCTGCACACATACCCTCCAAACCTAAGATAAAAGTTGGGAAGGAAAAAAAAAGAAGTAGAGGTGGGAACCTGGGACTTGTGATTGGGGTCTGGAGTGGGTGGAAGTCACCTTGTGAGACGAGGCCCTTTCACTTGTAGGATCTGATGCTAACTCCAGCCTGACAGTGTAAGATTTTTTTTTTTTTTTTTTTGACGTAGTCTCGCTCTGTCACAAGACTGGAGTTCAGTGGCACCATCTCGGCTCACTGCAACTGCCGCCTCCCAGGTTCAATCAATTTCCCTGCCTCAGCCTCCAGAGTAGCTGGGACTACAGGTGTGCACCACCATGCCCAGCAAATTTTTTGTATTTTAGTAGAGACGGGGTTTCACCATGTTGGCTGTTGGCCAGGATGCTCTTAATTTCTTGACCTTGTGATCTGCCCGCCTCAGCCTCTCAAAGTGCTGGGATTACAGGTGTGAGCCACTGCGCCCAGCTGACAATGTCAGATTTGACTTGAATTGTAGGACACCCAATCAGTGTCCAGGGAGAATTGGAGAGTTGCGTGGTGTGGAAATCTCATACATTTGGTGTCAGAAGTTTTGTGAGTGTATAGAAAAATAGTTTATTTTTTTCTTTTAGGGATGAAATAGATCAAGGAGGGCTAGGCGCGGCGGCTCATGGCTGTATTTGAACCCAGGAGTTTGAGACCAGTCTGGACAACATGGCAAAACTCCATCTCTTAAAAAAAAAAAAAAATACAAAAATTAGCCAGGCATGGTGGTGCACACCTGTAGTCCCAGCTACTTGGGAGGATGAGCTCCTATGCTTGAGCATGGGAGGTTGAGGCTGCAGTGAGCTGAGATCGTGCCACTGCACTTCAGCCTGAACAACTGAGAAACCCTGCTAAGAAAAGAAAAGAAAGTAAAGAAAATAGGGGAGGGGATGGGAGAGGGGGGAACGGGAGGGGAGGGGAGGGGAGATAGATCAAGGAGTCGAGAGGACAGTGTACTTCACTGAGGAAAATAATAGATCCTACATCTCTGATTTTAAGAGCGAGGAAAATTAGTCGTAAAGGAAACAGGGAGACCTTCTTAACCAAGCCTGGGAACTCAGAAGCTAGAGGGAAAAAAAAGATGGATATATTTGATCATATAAACACTGAAACATTTTGTGTGACAAGGGATACCAGAAATAAAACCAATTCAAATGATGGAACTGAAAAAATATTTGTAATACAAATAACAGTCACCAACTTCTATTGACGGACCTATTGTGTGCCAGGCTGAATTCTATGTACTTGGCACACATTAACTCATTTATCTCTAACGGCACTATGAAGGAGGAATTACCATGATGATGGTGATGATGATCACTGTTTTATAGCTGAGTACAATGAGGTTAAATAACGAAGGCAAATAATTTGCTGAGGTCATGTGGCCAGTCAGGGCGCAGTCAAGATGTGACCTTGGCAGCCTGCCCCAGCACCAACCCTCTTAATCACTTTGTAGATGAAAGCCAAAAGCCAAATGGACACTATATAAAGAGCTTTTACAAATTGTCCAGAAAAAGAAAAACAACCATTACAGAAATGGACTTAGACTATAAATAGACCATTTGTGCAGGAGCGAGACCAAATGGGTAACAAATAGTATGAAGAGACCCTCAAATTACAGGAGTCAGACACTTGCAAATGAAAGCAGCAATGAGATATCACTTTACATTCCTCAGATTAAACTGATCCATTTATCAAGCTAAAACGAGAAAAAAAAAATCTCAAATGCGGGCAGGAATCTGGAGAAAAGGGCACGCTCAGACATGTGAAGTTTTACAGCCATTTGGGACAGCAATTTGGCAACATTCGTTAAAATGGAAACTAAACATACCCTTTGACCTGCTAATCCCACTCTTGAGAATCTGTGCAAAGAAATAAAAACACCAATAGTTAAGGACAAGAATGTGTATTGGAGCACTATATGTGCATGTGGCAGAAAACTGGCCACAAAGTGAGCGATCAAAAAGAAAAGGCACAATGCATTATGCTACTTCCAGTCTATGGAATATCATACAGCCATTAAAAGGAAGGAATGCCTCTGACTGGCAAAGTTTCCGCAAATTATTGTGAAGTGTGGAAAGCATGATACAAAAAATGGGTACATTGTCTCCCATTTTTATGAAACAAAAAATATCTATACGTAGAGGACTTTATGCAGACGCAGGAAAGCATAGAGAACGCATACTGGTTGTTAACCTGTAGGGAGGGGTTGGGAGACTGATGTGGGTGGAGCTGGAAAAAGAGGAGTCAGAGGAAGAAAAGCTTTACTAGGGGTGGCAAACTAGAGCCCACAGGCCAAACCAGCCTGACACCTTTTATAAATAAAGTTTTTAAAAAATAAATAAAATCTTTTATAAACAAAGCTTTATTGGAACATAGCTATTCACAGGGCCAGGCCTAGGGAGAGGTTGACACACTCACTCACTCTCAGCACCATCCCTGCATTTTCAGGATCTGAGATGAGTGTCTCCTTAGAGTGTGGACCCCAGGGGCCTCAGTCCTCTCACCCTATAGTATTTGCATTCATTTACATATGATCTCTGGCTTCTTTGTCACTACAAGGCAGAGTTGAGTAGTTGGGACAGAAGCTGCATGACTTACAAGCCTGAAATATTTACAGCACAGGTAAAGTCTGCAGGACTAAGTTTGCCTGGAGTAGTCTAAAATAAAATTAGGTATATGGCCCAGGTGCAGTGGCTCGAGCCTGTAATCCTAGCACTTTAGGAGTCTGAGGTGGGCAAATCACTTGAATCCAGGAGTTCAAGATCAGCCTGGAAAACATGGTGAAACCCATCTCTACAAAAAAAAATTACCCCAGGTGTGATGGTGTGTGCCTGTGGTACCAGCTACTCAGGAGGCTGAGGTGGGAGGATCGCTTGAGACTGAGAGGTGCAAGTTGCAGTGAGCTGAAATCAAGCCACTGCTTTCTAACCTGGGTAACAAAGTGAGACCCTATCTAAAAAAAAAAAAAAATCCCTGGGGGAGATGGGAGGCGTGTTGGCTAACCAGCTGCAGATATTAACCTCACATCTCTTGTTCTCCCCAAGTAAAAAAAAAAAAAAAGGCCAGTCATGGTGGCTCATGCCTGTAATTCAAGCACTTCGGGAGGCCGAGGTGGGTGGATCACCAGAGGTCAGGAATTTGAGACGAGCCTGGCCAACATGGTGAAACCCCATCTCTTCTAAAATACAAAAATTAACTAGGCATGGTGGAATGTGCCTGTAGTCCCAGCTACTCAGGAGGCTGAGGCAGGAGAATTGCTTGACCCCAGGAGGTGGAGGTTGCAGTGAGCTGAGATACGCCATTGCACTCCAGTCTGGGAGACGGAATGATACTTTGTTTCAAAAAAAGAAAAAAAAAATTAATATATGAACACATTAATATACCCAATAAAAGGTTCTGTATCTGTCTATATATAAATTTTAATAAAATAAGATCAATCTGAGTCTTTAATCTGGTAGCCTACTGGCCCAAAGGGCTGGCTATTGTTTTTGGTGAGCCAGCAGTAATTTTATAAATTCTGAGTCTGTGTTCCCTGCAAATGTTTCCAGACACAGGTTTGCCCTCCAAAGGGCCACAGTACGTAAACAAACACACAGTCTATCTGTGGAACTTTTTTTTTTTTGAGCTGAATTCTCACTCTGTTGTCCAGGCTGGAGTGCAGTGGCATGATCACGGCTCACTGCAACCTCCACCTCTTGGGTTCAAGCAATTCTCCCACCTCTGCCTTGCTAGTAGCTGGGATTATAGGCGCACACCACTATCTCCAGCTAAGTTTTTTTGTATTTTTAGTAGAGACGTGGTTTCACCTTGTTGGCCAAGGTGGTATGGAACTCCTGGCCTCAGGTGATCCACCCGCCTCAGCCTCCCAAAGTGCTGGGATTACAGGTGTGAGCCAATGAGCCTGGCCTGTGGAATTAAAATTCCATGGGGCAGCTGGGTGTGGTGGCTCATGTTTATAATCCCAGCACTTGGGAGGCCAAGGTGGGCATATCACTTGAGGCCAGGCATTCCGGACCAGCTGCCCAACAGGGCGAAACCTCGTCTCTACCACAAATACAAAAATTAGCTGGGCATGGTGGCACATGCCTATAATCCGAGCTACTCAGGAGGCTGAGGCAGGAGAATCCCTTGAACCCGGGAGCTTGCAGTGAGCCAAGATCATGCCACCACACTCCAGCCTGAGCAACAGAGCAAGACTCTGTCTCAAAAAAAAAAAAAAAAAAAAAAAGGCCGGGTGCGGTGGCTCACGCCTGTAATCCCAGCACTTTGGGAGGCCGAGGCGGGTGGATCATGAGGTTAAGAGATCGAGACCATCCTGGTCAACGTGGTGAAACCCTGTCTCTACTAAAAATACAAAAATTAGCTGGGCGTGGTGGCACACACCTGTAGTCCCAGCTACTCGGGAGGCTGAGGCAGGAGAATTGCTTGAACCCAGGAGGCGGAGGTTGCGGTGAGCCGAGATCGCGCCACTGCACTCCAGCCTGGTAACAAGAGCGAAACTCCGTATCAAAAAAAAAAAAAAAAAACATATCATACCAATAAGAATGCTGGTACACACAGGAAGGAAGCCATAGCTCCTTGCTGTCTGCATTAGGAAGGATTTAACTTTTTGCTAGTTAATTTTGTAATTTTTTAATCTTATGTAAGACCATGTGCCATTTGAAATAAGAAAAAAATCTTTAAAAATTTTTTTAAGGAGATAAAGATAATAAAAGAAAGGATCCTTGAGGACAGTAATTGCTGGTGACAGGCATTTCATCTGCAAACACATAGGGTTTTCCTTCTTAGTAAAATCATGCAGGCTTTACTACTGCAGGAGGGACATTGACTTAAAGTGCTTTCAAAGCCCTCAAAGCTCAGACTCTAATCAATTTCCCTCTGCCTACTGAAGGAGGCTTCAGCTCTTTGGTTTAAAATAACCCAGCGGATGGCCCTTAATTTCAGGAATTGTTCTATGCAGTGTTTTCTCAGCAGGATGCAGAAAGCAATCCCAGCTGTGACCCAGGGAAGAGCGGGCTTCGAGGGCTCCATGAGTAGCAGCTTGTGGTCACTTCTGGATTGGTTCCTGGCTGGAGCCCATTGTCCTAACCTGCTTTGGTCCCACACCCCACAGAGGAAAGTCACTATTAATACCCTCTCCAGGTCCCTGCAGGAAGCTCAGCCTTCTCCAGATGCCACTTAGGAGTCAATCCCTCTTCCAAAGAAAGAGGGCACCGAACGCAAACTTGCATCAGGTTGAAGAGGCTGGGGACAGGGGCAACCCAGGCTGCTCATCCACAGGTCACCGTTGCTCAGCCCCTAAAGAGCACATCGTCGTGGAGGAAGAACTGATAGAAAACCTGCTCTGTGGGCCCTAGGCCCGCCCCTCACTGGCTGCACCTCCTGCCTCTGCCATCAACCACCTGCAGGCAACCGCCTCCCGTCCTCACCTGCATCCCTGGGGTTCCTGCAGCTACATCCTCCCTGGTCTCCCGGCTCTGCTCTTTTGAGCCTCCACGCAGGACACAGAGAGATTCTTTCACAAAGTGAGTCAGGTGGGAACCACTCAAATTGTCCATCACCTGATGCATGGAGAAATAAAATGTTGTCTTTCCACGTGATGGACTATTTCTTGGCCATGGCAAGGGATAAAGGGCCAGCCCATTCTCCAAGACTTTAACAAGGATAAAGTTTGACAACATTCCGCTGAGAAAAAGAAACCATCACTAAAGACTTGTAGGATTCCATACATATGAAATACCCAGAATAGGCAAATCCACAGGCACAGAAAGTGATTGCCAGGGGTTGGGGGGAGAGGGGACGAGGAGTGACTGTGCATAGACTAAGAGTCTCTTTGGGGTGATGAAGGTATTCTGGAATTAGAAAGCAGTGATGGCTGCACAACATTGTGAACTACGGAATTAAACACTTTAAAATCACTAAAATGGTGATTTTTATCTTATGTGCCTTCTATAGCAATTTTTATTTATTACTTTTTTGAGACAGGGTCTTGCTTTGCTGCCCAGGAATGCACTGGTGTGATGACAGCTCAGAGCAGCATTGACCTCCTGGGCTCAAGTGATTCTCCTACCTCAGCCCCCTGAGTAGCTGGGACTACAGGTGTATGCCCACGCCTGGCTAATTTTTTATTCTTTGTAGAGACAGGGTCTCTATGTTGCCCAGGCTGCTCTCAAACTCCTGTCCTCAAACAGTCCTCTACCTCAGCCTCCCAAAGTGCTTGGATTACAGGCATGAGCACCAATTTTTTTTTTTTTAATGTAAGTCAGAAGATAACATCACTTAGCCTAAACTCACCAGACCAGAGGCTCCTCCATCTCACCCTGACACCTAGCCATGTCCTACGGGGTTCTCCCAGTGTGCTCTCACAACTTGCCCCTTCCCTGGGCACCTCCACTGTCCTGTCCCCGCTCTTCAGCCATGCTGGCTTCCTTGCTGAACCTTGAACTGCCCGAGTACACGGCTGACTCGGGGCCTCAGCACAAGCCATTCCCTTTGCTGGAAACATCTTCCCCGGGTCTTCCCACACTCCCTCATTCCATCAGGCCTCATCTCAGAAGCCACCTTCTCTCACATGCTGGGCTAAAGCGCTTCCCACCCCTGGCATTTTAGCCCAGCTCTCCTGTCTGGCCTTCTTCCTTTTCTCTTGGCACCACCCCTCCTGAACTCATACATTTGTTCACTAACATATGTGATTGTTTAGTGTGTGTCTCCTGCACACCAGGTCAGCTCCGTGAGAGCAGGGACCAGGTCTGGTTTCGTCCACTGACATAGCACCGTTTATGTCTAAACTATTAGAAAATCAGGCCAGGGGCGGTGGCTCATACCTGTAATCCCAACACTCTGGGAGGCCAAGGCAGGTGGATCACCTGAGATCAGGAGTTTGAGACCAGCCTGGTCAACATGGTGAAATGCTATCTCTACTAAAAAATACAAAAATTAGCCGGGTGTGGTGGCTCACATCTGTAATCCCAGCGCTTTGGGAGGCTAAGGTGGGTGGATCACGAGGTCAGGAGATTGAGACCATCCTGGCTAACATGATGCAACCCTGTCTCCACTAAAAATACAAAAAATTAGCCAGGTGTGGTGGCACACGCCTGTAGTCCCAGCTACTTGGGAGGCTGAGGCAGGAGAATCGCTTGAACTCAGGATGTGGAGGTTGCAGTGAGCCGAGACTGCACCACTGCACTCCAGCCTGAGCAACAGAGTGAGATTCCATCTCAAAAATAAAATATACATAAATTATTAGAAAACCATATTTATTTTAAGTATTGATATTATCAAGTAAGATCTTTTATACCACCTACTACAAGAGATTCATAGAACAGTGTTGTGGGGTCTAAATAAAGGAAAAGTTTGTCTACCTGAGCACAGAGGGTGTGCAATCAGGGTAGAATGGAAGCCAAGGTGTGTGGCTAGGAAGTCCTTGACTTGGGCAGGACACAAGAAGGAATCCATTCGCTCAGGCAGCAACAAGGGAGAGTGATGCTTCCCTGTGCCCTCGCTGGCCCTCATGATCGTCTTTAGACTTACCAATTATATTAGGGGAGAGCGGCATTTTTTATTAATTAACACTTCTTTGATTGCTAGTGAGGCTGACTCATTTTCACATGTATATATTAATCATTTCTGTTCATTCTTATAATTATCTGTAATTATGTTCATTGCCCATTTTTCCATTGGGTGTTGCAGTTTGTTCATTTCTGTTGAAAGTGTTCTTTATGAAAACATTGATGCTTATACATTTATATACACATGTGATATAAATATGCAGCATATATAGCAAATAGAAATTTCAGGTTTGTTATTTGCCTTTTCATTGTAATGTCATCTTTAGACATATAGTCAAATTCTTTTTTTATTATGCTCTTCTATTGCTTCTACATCTAGAAATGTCTTAACTCTAAAAATAGATCAGTATGTATCCATTTTTAACTGTTTTTATAATGCAAGAGTATAGAAGATGAAACTTTTACTCATAAGTAATAACTTTCATACTTGTGGAATTAATTTTGTTATATAGAAGAGCCATATGTGCCAAGAATCTCTAAAAAGTTCCCAGCATTAATCTAGCAATTCCATTTCTGCAGCCCTCTGCGAAGACCCGTTTCTCACCCCGGTCACCCCTGAGGCAAAGGTGAGAAAAAGCAGGTGAGACCTGAGGCCCTAGGGTCCACTTGGCTCTTCACCCTGGACATCCATTGTACTGAAAGCCTTTGAGGGTAGGTTTAAATCAATGACTCATTTAACGAATTAGTAATTGAAGACATTATTTTAACATTAAACATATCAGATCACTTTCAAGAAGAAAGCAACATTCTCCTAAAATTCTAAGAAAAAGGTGAAGGGGGTACACTTTGGCAGGATATTGCAGAATCACTATCCACAGTCACACATCTGAGATATCCACCAAGATTTATTTATTTACGATGTTCATTGCAGCATAATTGATTGTGCAAAAAATGGAAACAGTCTGAATATGCAACAGTAGCAAATTGGCTCTGTCCACGATGATATGATCTCATATGGTGAACAGGGTCCACTGAAACTGTTTCCATGAAAATGATTTTAGTTACAATCGTTTTTCAAAATCTAATGTGATCATGAGAGCATATTAGAACAAACATCGAGCAGGCAGTCGGCCAAAAGGCTACCAGGGGCAGAACAGCTGAAGGTGGTTATTTTCTCCTTGATACTTTTCTGAACTTCCATTTGCTCTGCGGTGACTTTATGATTTTCCACTCCGAAGAAGAAAGTGTGGGGTTTGCGGCTGCTGTTTGGCTTGGCAGCTCGCTTTGTTTTTGAAAGAGAAGTGGAGCTCAGGGAGCAGTGCTGTTCGCAGAGAGGGCCTTGGGGAGACGCCTGGGAACGGGGCCCCTTCGTGCCTTGTCTGCATGTTAGGAATAGAGGCGTGTGAATGTTTTTACATCAGTTTTAACACCTACGCCGGCCTGTAGGTTGGGAATAGCCGGACAATGTCTGGTGCGTCCCAGCCTGGGAGGCATGTCCCTCTCCCGTCCCATGCGACATTCTCGGGGTGACTTGGGGTCACAGTTGTCTGCCCCAAGTGTTTGATCAGCTTCATTTCCAAAATGGATCACTCACAGTGCAGTGATCATGTGTGATCGTCAAAGCCATTTCCTGGTTGGGAAATCTTCACACACAAAGGTCGAGTCTGCTGTCTGTCCAGCCTTGACGGCACCTGCCACACCTCACATCTGCACCCTCTCCTGCTCCTGCCTCTGGGCCTTCTGGCCACAGCCAGGTGTGACAGCCAGGACTGCCGCCTCCCGATCAGGCAGGGCACAGCCCTGGCACCCCCAGGGACACAGAGCCATGGGAAAGTGGGCCCCCAAACCTGCCTTCCAGCCAGCCTGCTTGGAGGAAATGCCCCAGCTTTGTTGAACACCTAATTACTTAATAAATATTAAATGATGCCATTCTCCACAAAAAAGATTAAAACCCAGAGAGAGATGGGCAAATCAGGAAAACAAGAATAAAGGGAATTATTCTTCAAGGTAACAGGATATGAAGAGAAATGCCCCCAGGCTGGTCCACTGGACCATTTAGGACAGCAGAAGAGAGGCCTCTTTATAATCTTCCGGCCTGAAAACACCCTCATCGCTGCCAGCTTCCCATGTAACCTGGAACTAGTGGGGGAAGTCAGGGAAAGCTGGGGGGTAGAGGGTGCTTCTGTGGCCTGGCTGACCCAGGTCTCATGGCAGAACATGAAGGACTCATTCATTTATCATTCCCGGTACTCCTAAGTTGTAAGCCCCAATTTTACACCTGGGTACCTTTTATGTATTTAGAGATGTGTCAAGCGTGCTGTGGAGAAGCATCATGGGTGGAGCCCAGGACAGAGCGCTCAGGCCTGAGTGAATCAGCACCACCTCCCACCGGCTGTGTGACCATGGGCAGGGGACTGAAACTCTCTGTGCTTCAGACTACACAGCTCCCAAATAGAAAGAACTGCCAGCCTGCCTCATAACTGTTGTCAGGGTTAAATGAGGGAACATCCATAAAGTGCTCGGAATGGGGCACATCTGAGTGCCACAAAGGTGTCAGCAGCTATTATCATCTTGCTCTGTTGGGTCGTCATCATGGCTATTATTATCCCCATTTCACAGAAGTGGAAACAGAGGCTCAGGTGAGTCTGATTCCACGGCTCCTTCTTTCTCATCTCCACTTTGCCTCCACCAATAACACCCAGTGGGGACCCCAGTATGAAATTGTCTAACTCCTTACCTTCTTCACTACCTTTTTTCTTTCTTTTTCTGTCTCCCTTCCCCACTCTCTTTCCCATCTGTAAGCCAAAAAAAACAATATCTAGGAAGAGCCAATCATGAAAAAAGTCATCACCCACCAATGTGTGCCTCCAGCCCAGACCTCTCTCCCGAATTCCTGGCTTGCATGTCCAACAGCCAACTCCACACCTCAGCCTCAGCGTCTCCCACTCCCTTTGCCCGAGACTAAACTGCTGCTCTTCGTACCCAACTTGCTGTCCCCAAAGACCTCCCCATTCTCAGTGACAGAGACACCACCCTTTCAGCTGCTCCAGCCAAGAGTCCTGGAGTCCCTGTCTATTCTCCTCTTGCTCTCACTCCCTCCTTCCCCGCCTCCAATTGGTCAGGAAGTCCTGCTTGCCCTTCCTTCAAAGGAGCCAACCACTTATCATCCTCCTGGATTCCTGAACCAGCTTCCCTGCAGTCTCCTAAGGTCAAGTGGCATCTGTCTTCTACTCAGCCTTCTGCATAGCCCATATCACTCGGCGCTGACTGCAGAGCCCTCACCATGGTCTCCGAGATCTTGTGTGACGCCTTGCCTATGTCTTTCCTCTCCCACCCATGCTTCCTGCCCCTACCATAGTGGCCTCGTTGCCCCAGCTCAGGGGCTTTGTCCCAGCGGCTCCCTTGCCCTGGAACCCGCCTACTGCAGGGAGCTGTTTGGCTTCCTGGCACCTCCTCTAAGCTCTGTGTCATAGAATGAGAAACATGTGTTTCTTAAAACATTTTGAAAGGGATGCTTTTCTGTCAGTACTAAACCCTTTTCTTTCCTCTTATGCTTGTGATATCTACAAAGGTCATAGACACTCCTCACCTGCATTTAAAAAGCCACTACGGTCCGTTCTTCACGCTTGGTTGATTGAGAGCTTCCCCAGAGATGTAAGCCAACCATGCCACCCCGCAGAAGCTAAACAGCACCTCCTTTTTGTAGGAGATCCTTTTGGGGTGCCTCGGGCTCCATCCTGATGGATTTGCACACTCACTCAGGCACTCTCTTGAGGCATGTTCACAGCACATGAAACCCGTCCAAAGACAACTACTAATATTCTAAAATCCTACCCTCTGTCCAACAAGTTTCTGAACTCTTGATCTCGACACTTCCCTGCTAAAAACCAAGCTAAATAGGCGCACCATGGATCAATAGAGGTTTGCTTTGCTGAGCCAGCTAGTGAGGACTCGGGTTGAGTCCTTTCTGCATTTATCATGGTTCTATGGTCATTAAGGGTGACATTTGTTAAAACTGAAAAGGCATTAACCCCAGGGGCAGGATGTCTCGGTTCACAGTGGGGCTATTCCTTGTCCAGAAAAATGAAGGGGCTTTAGTTAAAAGGATTTGAGTGGCTTGCCATCTGGATCTTATTTTGCTTTTTTATTATTTTTAAGAATATTTCATGTTTGAGTGGGTAATGCATCTACATGGTACCAAAAAGTATCAGAAGGGATCGTATTAGCAGTTCCTTCCCTTCCCTCTCTGACAGTCAGTTATTCCCACCAAGGCCTATGAGTTTCCATTCTTAATAGATGGTTTTATAGTCTTCAGAGGTGACTAGGAAAATACAGCAAATGTATCCCAAGCACACCACAGAGGCTGGCACTCTATAAAACTTGCCCTGTGTCTTCCTTTTCGGTTTAACACTATTGCCTGGAAATTGTTCCCCAACTGGCTGCATCTCAGTTGTGAAAAGTAGATTTTCACCAGGCAGCACACATCTGTGCTCCATTTTGCACTTTAGATGGAGCTAAAGATGTTTCCCTCTCCACCTGAGTTCTGCCAGAAATGTTTCTGAGAATGTGCCTTCAGTCTAAGGACATGAAACCCCTTGTTCCCAATATAAAGAGTGGAGGGGACCCACGGATTAAAGTAAGATCAGTGTTACCAGCACAATTAAAGGGCCCTCCAGCACCTTTAAATTTCCACTAACACAGTACTATTTTTACTCCAAATCCTTTCTTACGTTACGAGGCAGCAACTTCCAAAGAGTAAACCAATTTTAGCCAGAGAAAGCACGAGCAACATGCCTGTCCGGTAGGAAGTGCTCAGGAAATGACAGCTTAAGATCATGCACCACCCATATCCTACTTCCCATAGTCAGTAAAAAGAGCACTCAAAAATCCCTCAAAAGACACAAAGAAACACTAACAGGAAAGTCCAGTGCTTGCAGCTCACCACAGTTTCCCCCCATCCTCAATTCCTAGGTTAATGCTCCAAGATCACAGCCAGACTTCAGCCCCAGGCCTCACCATAGCACTAGATGTCACTTCTGGAACCAAGCACTGAGTGGCTTCTGGAATTGAGGTACTACATCAAACCGTCAGAAAGGCCAAGCTCCATGCTTCTCAAAGTGTGGTCAGTCAAGGGACCCCTGGGAGTCCCAGACACTCTCAGACCCATTCAGGGCCCCTATAAGGTCAAAACTATTTTTGTAACAATACTAAGATGTCACCTGCCTTTTCCACTCTTGCTCTCTCAGTGCGCGGTGGAGATTTCCAGAAGCTTTGCGATGTGTGGTGGTGCAATAGATTGAGTACAGAGGCAGATATGCCATCTTCCGTTAAACCAGCTGTTAAAGAGACTTGAAAAAATGTAAAATAACACTGCTCTTCTTATTAGACCATTTGTCCTTAAAAATCTAGGGTTTTTAAAATAAAAATGTTATGTATATCAACATGTAATAAGTTTGTTACGTTAAGTGAATTAATAAATGTTTTTAAATGTTTCAATTCTGCTTTCTAATACAGTGAAAAAAAAAATGCTCAGCTTACCATAATACACACACATAAAAAAAAGCTCTTCGGTGTCTTCAATAATTTTTGAAAATGTAAAGGGGTCTCAAAAACAAAAAGTTTGAAACCACTGCCTCTACAAGAAATAAAGTTATGCTGATTACCAGCACATTACCGTGAAGCACTAGGGAGTCAGTGAGATTGTTTCCTCAGGTCACTCTTCCCTTCTTCACTTTCCTAGCACACAGCACAGTGCCTGCATGGGGTGGAGGTCCCATGCATGACGGAGGAAGGGAGGGACGGAGCAAGGAAGGCAGGAGGACCTTTCCATTGACTATTCTCAAATGGCACAACTAAGTCAAATATAGGAAAACTCTCCGAAAGTAAATGGCATGTTATTCAGGGTGTCTTGCTTACCATTGAGGAAATCAGACAAATGGAAAGAGGCAGGGGATAGATAGGGAAGAGGAGGGAGGGGTGAATATGAACAGAATGTTCACAACCAGCAGGGATTGCCCGGCAAATCTGGCCCACCCCTCTTCCCATTCACTGCTCTACAAAGAGCCTCCCCACATCACCCACCACTACCCCCAGCACTGGGCACTCAAGTGCATGCAACTTCGCGGGACCACCCTTCACACCACACACACACATCCTCACCCACATGGAATCCCTGCCCAGTGGCACCACAGATGCAGAACAGAGCATCTGTGCCAACTCGGATTAAGTTTCACCATGTGCTCTCAGCCTCCTGCCCCATCTGCACCCCCACAGCAAGGCCCAAGGGCTGCTCTGTCCACTCACCCACCAATGCCTCGTATAGGTGGCTTCCTAATGTGGCCTAATGGATTTAAAGTGGTATCTTCTTCTTGTCTTTGCACCTCTCACATTCCTAATGAGAGTCTCCTCATATGCTTGGGTATTTGTAAATGTATCTTTCTTGTAAATTACTGTTTACATCCTTCACCCATTTTCCCATTAGAATTCCTGTTTTCCTTATCAATGTGTAGGTATTTCTCAGACATTCTTGAGTGGTTTTAGTTATGGACCTATCCTTCTGCAACCTGACACCCTGTCCAAATCCATCATCTTTCCTTAACTTTATCTTATGGACAACAACTTTTCAACAACATTTTTGTTTATAATATCTTTTGCATTTTTGTTCACTAATCCTTTCCCATCCCTGGGACCAAAGATATCATTCTACATTTTTTTCCTACTGAATTTATGGTTTTATCTTTCACTTTTAGGTCATTAGTTCAGCTGGAGGCAAAGTTCCTAATGAAGCATTTTTTAACTACAAGACAAACAGGGCAGTAGCCAATTATAAACTCTAGGCATTTCCTCATCAGTCGTGACAGGCGGAGCATCACGGTTTTGAGCAATCTCTGAGGGATTGCACTGCAGGTATGATCGTTAGTTTAATGTGTCAACTTGCCTGGGCCATGGGGAACCAAGACATTTGGTTCAACAGGATTCTGGCTGTGTCTGTGAGGATATTTTGAATGAGATGAACATTGGATTCAGTAGGCTGAGTAAAGCGAACGGCCCCCTCATGCCAGTGGGCCTCAGCCAATCAGCCAAAGGCCTGCATGGAACAGAAAGGCTGACTTTCCAAAAATAGGAAGGAACTCTTCTCTGCCTGGCTATCTTTGAGCTGGAGCATCAGTTTTTAGCATTAATTTTTTCCAAGCTTCAGACTCAGGCTGGAACTACACTCTTTGTTCTCCTGGGCCTTCAGCTTGCCTCCTGCAGACCCTAGGACTTTTCGACCTCCATAACCACATGAGCCAACTCTTTATAATAAATATAAACCTCTTCATTTAAGGAGTATATGATACATATTTATACACACACACATGCACACACACACATACGCACACACACACATGCACATACACACCCACATGCGCACACACACACACACACACACACACACACACAGAATTTGTCCTGTTTCCCTAGAGATCCATAATACAGTAGGTATATTCAAAATTCCAGTGGCTGATGGCACTAGTGATGATGATATTTGCAATTCTGGCTGGTGGCACCAGAGTGGGTACTTTAACAGAGCTGCTCCATTCAGACCACGTGGAAGAACACTGTTGCCTTACCATGACCAGCCCTACTGAACACCACCAGCTTTGGGCTCATTTTGTTCCATAGTTTCCAATAAAAACAAATGCAAATTCATATGTGGTAGAAATGGGTGTCACCTGGGAAGTGTGTGAAACACATCCCTGTTCCAATAACCGGCACCTGCAGTCACAAGGACCTGGGTGAGCATTCTGCACACTTCATCCTGTGGTCTCGTGAGCGGCCTAAGTTCCCATCCAGGCTGAATGGAGATAGTTCAGAAAGCGCTGAGACATGACCGGTGAACATGAAGGGACACATCACACCTCAAGAAGCTTCCCGAAGGTCACTGGCCAAATTTCCTTCCAGCATCTGCTTCAAGAAGCCATTTCTGTGTGACTTTGAGCCCAGCCTTTGCTGGGGAAAATGGAGGCAGCTTGACTTCTTTAAATCCCAGAGGCAAAGTCAGAACCTCTGTCAGAGACTCTCACTATTAAAGCTGTAGCCAGATGTCAGGTGGAGCTCCTCCTTCCCCTCAGGCCTGGATGAAATGAGCCTAAACTTCCAACTCTGTGACTGTGGCAATACCAGACCCTTTCCATCAACTCCGATGGTTCCTGAGGTGACAGCCTCAGAGTCCCAGTGCCTGGACACATGCTTCTGTATGCACTGTCTCTGTCTCCATCTGTGTTGACCTGGCTGGAACACACAACCCACTTCTTTTGCCTCACACAGACACACATGTACACCCATGAACACACATGCAGACCTGGGCATGTGCGCACTGAACGCACACATTCACACACAGAGCCATGCACGTGTTGGCACAAGCACACTCATGGATACTTGTGCACACGTAAACATGCATGCATGCACAAGCACGTATGAATATGTGTCTACACGTAAGCACACATGTACACACGAACAGGCATGCAACCCTTCCCCACAAAGCTGACTCGCGCAGCATCTGTCAGGGTGGCAGGCTTTGCTGAAGATTGGTGGCAAAGGTCGACGACAAAGGGCACTGGAGACACAAAAACAGCCTCCAGTTACAGGTGAGATTCTTCCACTCTCAACGGTCCTTCCAGCTCCTGTTCCTGCCCTCCCTGGCCCACACAACACTGTCCTCCTCTGTCTCTCGACCTCCTGAGTCTCCTCCCACCCTCGTCTGTTGCTTTTCAGCTTGCCTCTGACAGCACAGTCACCCCGCTGGTGTGTGGGTTGTCAGAGACAAGATGAGAAGCGTGTGAGTTCTCAGTTCTCAGCTTCTTGGGGACTTTTTTCTGCCCCAAACCCTTCTCAAGGTGTCTTCTGAAAACCATGGTGATTTCCTCCTTGAGAAGAATTCTGCTGCCAGTCACTCAGATAATCCCTTTTTTAAAATCTCTTTGTATACTAAGAAGGAATCTTCAGTTTTGGAAAATTCCTCTCCGGGGCTAGCCTTCCAGTGAGGCTTTCCAGTGAAGCTCTTCGTCTCTTCCCACAGAACGTCGGACGCCTCTTGGGTGCTTCACCCTCCTGCTTTCTCAGCCCTGGAACCAATGCCAGGATTCCAGATGCAGTGTGATCCAGGCTGTCTGCACATCTGCACAAGAGATTCGGAAAGAAAAAGGCACAGAGCCATTCCCAATGAGCAGGGAGTTCATATCAGCGGCTGATACGTTTTTAATCCCTTGGGACATTTTTCCTGCTGAGCAGTTTCTCCATACCTAATTTGATTGTCCTTGAAGTTTATCAGCCAAGAATGAGAATTGGGAAAGACCGTGAACTTGACATGGTAAATTTAGAATCACCAAAGGCAAATGGTTCGAGACCTCTGCAATCAGTCAGGAATATAGACAAGCCTGTCATTCTAAGCACTAGAAGGAAAGAATCCACTCTGAATGAGGACAGGCAAAATCAAGGGCACAGAGCTGTCCTTCCAAGAAGAAAAGGAATAAAGCTTCTCCGTAATTTTACAGTAGGTTCATCTGGGCTGTCCAAACTTTTCAGTAAGTCAAATGTCAATGCTACTTAATCTATAATGTAAAAAGGTAGCATATACCTCCAATTTCACATTGTGCCCCCTTCAGATTCCAAACTATCAAAATTACTATGGAATTTCTGGAATCTTTTCACATGTTCACCTTCTGTTGAGCTGATGATGATCAGGACATCAAAATATGGTTCCATGCTTGAAATCCTAGAAAGCAGTGACTCTACCAAGCCTATGAAAATTCAAGGTCAAGATCATCAACTCTAAACCCAGAGTTTATGGGAATATTGAATGACAATCGTTTGGACATTTGCAGAGCAGCTTCGAGACTTTTCATCCATAAAATCAAGTTTGCAAAGACCTTTCCACACACTCCTCCCTTAATTCACCCAAAAGTCACCCCATGTCCATGTTCTAATTCTTAGTGCTCTTGGTACCGCCACGAAGACTCACCTTAGAATAAGTGTTTGGTGTTTGCTTAGCTACTGGTTGTGTGTTACCACAACAAAAGCACTCACCACATTGAAGCAAATGCCCAAGCTCTTCTATAAGCATTTTCCCTCGGAACAAAAATGCATTTATCCTGGCTGGGTGCAAGGGAAAGAGGTTGGACTCTATTTTCAAGCTTCCAGATCCTGAGAGGCTGGCTGGGAAGCCTAGACCAGCAGTGACTCCCTGAGCACCTTCACTAATAGATGTGGGGACTGGCTCCTTCCCAAGGGAATTCCATGCCAATAACTTGCAATGAAAGGATAAATGCTATTGAATTAGGAAAAGGGTACCCTCTGCCCTGTCAGTTCCAATGACACCTGTCTTCCAAGTGACTAAATATTCATTGTTTTGAAATTCAAGGACTGGGCAAGAATTGGCAATCATGGTCATATTCTATATTCATAGAATGGAATTCATAGAATGTTGTCTATCTGTGCCAAACAGCAAATGTACCATTAGGGCGTATGAGTCCTGTGTGATGTATCACTCTCAGAAAGATCGAATGACATGTCCAAGGTCACCGAGTAAGTGTAAGAACCAGAATTTCAGTCTAATTGTATCTGATCCAAAGCTACTATTAGTCTGTTTGGGCTGCTGTAACAAAATGCCACAGATGGGGTGACTTAACAGAAATTTGTTTTCTCACAGCTCTGCAGGCTGGAAGGCCATGATCAAGGTGTCAGTATGGTTGAGCTCCCAGTAAGGGCTCCCTTCCTGGCTTGCGGATGGCTGCCTTCCTGCTCTGTGCCCACATGATCTTTTTTTTTGGTGCTTAAAAGGGGTGGGGGAGGGAGCTCTAGTGTCTCTTCTTTTTGTTTTCATGAATTTCATTGTGTCTATTTAACAACATGATGTTAGGAGATTCATATAGAGGCTTAAAAGATTACTACAGGAAGCAAATTAATGTATCCATCATGTCACATAGTTGCTCTTTTTTGTTCATTTTGGGGGGCTTTTCTGTTCATTTGTTTTGGCAAGAGCAGCAAAAATTTACTCATTAGCATGAATCCTATATACTGGTACAATTTTATTACCTATCAACCTCATGTTTACACTAGATCTCTAGACAGGTTCATCCTGCCTGTCTGCTGCTTTGTATCCTCTGACCCCTCTATTTCCTCCCCACTTCCCTTCTTGGGCCCTGGTAACCACTGAATTGTTCTCTATCTCAGTATATTTGAATTTTTTTAGTTCCATATATAAGGTAAGATCATGCAATAGTCTTCTCTCTGTGTCTGGCTTATCAGGTTTCTCCACGTTGTGGCAAATCATAAGATCTCATTATTTTTAGGGTTGAGTAATATTCCATTTGATATATATATGTATATATATACATGTTTTATTAGCCCTTCATCCGTTGACAAACACTAGGGTTATTTCTGCGTCTTAGCTACTGCGAATCTTATTCACAATGGCATCTCTTCCTCTAAGGATACCAATCCTGTAAAATTAGGGTCTCACACTTAAGACGTCATTTAAGTACCTCGTTAGAGGCTCCAAATACAGCCACAGTGGTGGCTGGGGGTTTAACAAATGCATTTGTGGAGCACAAACATCCAGTCCATAACATGGTCTTTTACCGCATCATGCCACCTCTCTCCACCAATATATCAACAAGCAAAAGTGACATTAATATTTTAGGCATTTTCAGTCACGACATCCTAAACTGAGACTCAGGACTTCACTGACCTAAATGTTTATTTGCTTAAACTCTTTTACCCTTGATCTTAGCCAAAAGGCCAAGAAGTGATACTTTTTTGTTTAACTTTTTCTTACTTATGAAAGAGAGATATTGGAAACACTCAGAAGCAGGAATCCAAGTTAGGAAGATAGAGCCAATTGTTTGCTTGATGATTTCCAAGAATTCTTTGTGCCATTGAACCTCTCTTTCAATCCTCTATCAGTTTTAGATATTACAAATATTTTCTCCCAGTCTGACACCTGCCTCTTCACTAAAATTCCTTATCTTAAGAGTCCCTATCTTGGCAGAAATTCTTCATTTTAATGTGGTCAATAGGATACTGATGTGATCAGAACAGAGTCACTTGGAAGGACAAAGAAGAACCTGCAATTTTGCTTTGCTAGGCTAACCCCCATGGTGGCAGCCATGCCCAGTAAATTTATTCCACATTCAGAATACTGCAGACTTAAAATATTCCCAGAAGAACACTGAGACTTCAAATCAATGAAAGATAGGAACAAGAGGAAAATAAGACTTGCTCCCAGCTGTGAAAGACATAATCTTCTAATACATTGGTTCTCTTGCAAAGCAGAAATCATTTTTTTCAGTTCAACACAGTCATGGGGGTTCTCACCAAAGGAGAAAATTTGAGATGCAAGGGATGGGACTTCACACAGCCACATGATTTCATGCACAAGCTCCTGGATTCACAGTTAGGCAGGGCCTGATTTTTGCATTCGGTTCAAAAGGAACCCAGGAAGCAGCACCGACATGACTGGTGCACTCAGTTCTATGCAGAGCACGGAGCCACACACAGAGGTGAACAAGACCGAGCCTGCCTCAGAGGACCCCTGGGTCTCACGGGGGAGGCACGCAGCAAACGAGTAAATGAAACACAGCAGACTTCACCCTGGAGAAACAAGGTGCCACCAGAACGTACAAAAAGCAGCAGCTTCCAGTCAAGAGACCCAAAGATGCTTTTGGAGAGAAGAGAAATCTGAGCTAGGTTTTGAAAAATAAAAGGCAACAAAGAATAGTCACACCTGTGGGCTTTGGAACAGACAGATACAGTGCAGTCCAGCTTCTAGAACCTTCCATGCACGGGGTAGGGAGGTCGTGCCTCACAGTGTCTTTATTTTTTTAACATTTTCAAGTTTTTTTTCTACTTTTTATTTCATCTTTTTTATTGTAGTAAATTACACTTAACCTAAGATTTATATCTTAAGCATTTTAAGTGCACAATTCAGTAGCACTAAACACATTCAGGCTGTTGTGTGGCCATCACCACCATCCATCCACAGAACTTTTTCTTCACCCCAAACTGAAACTCTGTATCCACTAACTACTCCCCAGCCCCTGGAACCCACCATTCTACTTTCTGTCTCTGTGGATTTGACTGCTCCAGGAATCTCATAAAAGTGGAATCATATATTTGGTTTTCTGTGATTGGTTTATTTCACTTATCATAATGTCCTCAAGGTTCACGCATGTTGTAGCATGTGTCAGCATTTCCCTCCTTTTCAAGGCTGAATAATATTCCATCATGTGGATAGACCACATCGTGCTTCTCTATTCGTCTGTCAAAGGACACTTGGGTTGCTTCCACCTCTCAGCTGCTGCGAATGACATGGCCTGTGCAAAGCAGTGGACCTGTGCCTGCCCACATCCAACCACTCCTTGCAGCGCCTACCCCTCACCTTGGCCCCAGGGCTCTCCCTTGCATTTGTGTGGTGTCTCTGATCATGCTGGTTCCTAGACATTCACCCTTCAGTCTCGTGGTAGCAATGCTGACTTTGTGCCTCTTCCTCAACCCCTCTGTACTCATCTGAGGAGGTGACTATTTCAGGAAATGCTCCAGAACAATTCTCTGCAGAATGTCTCAGGCCCTGGAAGCTGGGAAGGACATCTGAGTCTTCTCTTCCTGAGCAAGCATGCATTTCAAGGAGGGAAGATCAGAGGACACAGCGCCAACCCACCTTCTGAATGTCCCAGTTAAGCCATTGCCAGGCAATATTTTGGGGACCTCCATGAGCAGGGAACAGCATTTTTCCCTGGAGGTTATCAGTAGGCTCAGTGCACTGCAAATATCGGATAACAGCATTTCACTCTATAAAGTGTGTGTGTGTGTGTGTGTGTGTGTGTGTGTGTGTGTGTGTGTGTAATGTAGACTGGCATTCAACAGCAAAAGACCTCCATGCAGTGCAACCTGGGCCACGAGGCCTGAAGAATGACTCTCTAGGTATCATGCATTCCAAGAGCAAGCTCAATGCTCCCCTAACTGGACAAGTCCCACCCATCCCTGGGTTGAGCCAGGATAACTGCACCTTTGGTACCTGAAGCAGGAATTCAACTTGAAGATTCAGGAGTAGAAGTGGAATCCTGGTGGAGGGAAGAAGAATGAAGTGTTTAATTGGTGATCAATATATGCATAAACAACTATAGTGCGAGGTGGAATGCAGAACTTCTCATTAATTTGTGCAGAACATGAGAAAGCATCTATCTGTTTAAAGAGCCTCCTAGAACAGTGCCACATTGGTACCAAAAAGGAGGAAGTGTGCTGCTCCTTCATTCCTTCCTCTCCTGGCCCCTCTCCTCCCTGGACACAGGTATGGGAGGGCAGAGGAGGAAGGAGCTTATATTAGTCTGTCCTCATACTACTAATAAAGACACACCCAAGACTGTGTAATTTATAAAAGAAAGAAGCTAAATGCACTCACCATTTCACATGGCTTGGAAGGTCTCAAAATCATGGCAGAAGGCAAAGGAGAAGCAAAGTCATGTCTTATATGGTGGCAAACAAGAGGACTTGTGCAGGGGAACTCCCATTTATAAAACTATCATAGCTCGTGAGACATATTCACTATCACAAGAACAGCATGGGAAAGATCTGCCCCCATGATTCAATTACCTCCAATCCGGTCCCTCCCACAACATGCAGGAATTATGGGAGCTACAATTCAAGATGAGATTTGGGTGGGGACACAGCCAGACCATATTAGAGCTATACAAAGTAAAACAAAAAACAAGAACCAACCCCCCATTCCCAAGGCAGATTTTCTGTCTGCAACTGACCCTGGAAGAATCTTCCACTTTGAGTGAGGTGAGAAGTTTTCATGAGTACATACTAATTACTGAGCAGAGAGAGACTTTAAGGAGAATGAAATGCCCAGAGAATTTCTGATGATGAGAAAGTAACTGGAGGAATGAAGGAACTTGCCTTGATTTCGATCAAGGTGTCATGGAAGAAGAGCTCATCTCATGGGAGGGCATGCAGAAAAGAATCCAGTTATTTCCCTGTAGCCTGTAAGTCATGTCATTGACTGTTCTGGGAAAACCCTCCCTGGCCTCCAGGCTGGTTGACAAGTTGTTTGGAGGTTACTAGGGAAACTCCTCAAGGTGTGGCTTTAGAAGAATAGGAGCCACAACTGAGCCTCTGAGCTGAGGAGCCACAGACATGATTCAGCCTCTGATACCAAATGCCCTAGAGGAATAAAAGGATAGGAGCCCTGGAGGGGATGATTCTTAAAGTCGTTCTCACATACCGTAGACATGCATGAGGTTGCCGATAAAATACAGGACACCCAGTTAAAGTTGAATTCCAGATAAACGATGACTAATTTTTTAGTATAAGTACCTCCCAAATAGTGTAAGAAATATACTCATAAAAAATTAGTCATTGGTTATTCCAAATTTAATTTAATGAGGCATCTTTTATTTTTAATTTTACTGAGACATAATTTACATACCATCCAACCCTCCTATTTCAAGTGTACAATTCAGTGCTTCTTAATATATTCACAAGGCTGTGCAACCATCACCACAATCAATTTTAGAGCATTTTCATCACCCTCAAAGGAACCCACACCCGTTATCAGGCCCTTCCCACTCCCTATGCCAGCCTCAGCCCCAGGCCCTGGCATCGGCCTATTCTGGACATTTTGTATAACTGAAAGCACACAACATGTGGTCTTCAGGAGCGGCTTCTTTGATTTAGCATACGTTTTTTCAAGGTTCATCCATGCTGTAATATGCATCAGTACTTCATTCCTTTTCATTGCCAAATAATATTCTACTGTATGGATATAACATATTTTATTTATCCAATCATCAGCTGATGCACGTTTGGGTTGTCTCCACTTTTTTGGCTATTATAATAAAACTGCTGTAAATATTTGTGTTTAAGCTTTTGTAGACATATGCTTTCATTTCTTTAGGGTATATATATATATATATATATATAGGAATAGAATTGCCGGGTCATATGGTAACTCTATGTTTAACATTTTGAGAAATTTCCAAACTGTTTCCCACAGCAGTTGCACTTTTTAAAATATATATATATTCTCACTAGCGATGTACAAGGGTTCCAATGTCTTCACATCCTCACTACACTTACTAATTTCTGTTTTTTTCATGATAGACTTCCTGGTGGTATGAAATGGTATCTCATTGTGATTTTGATTTACATTTTCCTAATGGTTAATGAACATCTTTTCATGTGCTTATTGGCCATTTGTGTATCTTCTTCTTATTCTTCTTCTTCTTTTTTTAAATTTGAGATAGAGTCTTGCTCTGTCACCTAGGCTGGAGCTCAGTGGCACAATCTCAGCTCACTGCAACCTCCACCTCCTGTATTCAAGCAATTCTCCAGCGATTCTCCTGCCTCAGCCTCCTGAGTAACTGAGATTACAGGCACATACCACCATGCTTAGCTAATTTATTTTGTATTTTTAGTAGAGATGGGGTTTCACCAAGTTGGCCAGGCTGATCTTGAACTACTGACCTCAGGTGATCCACTTGCCTTGGCTTCCCAAACTGCTGGGAATAGCAAACAGCCATGAGCAGCCACACCTGGCCTGTGTATGTTTGTTGGGGAAAAAAAATCTATTCAAATCCCTTGCTTGTTTCTTAATTGAGTTGTTTATCTTTCTGTTATTGATTTTTAAGGGTTCTTTATATATTCTGGATACTAGACCTTATCAGATATATGACTTGCAAGTCTTTCCTCCCATTCTATGGGCTGTCTTCTCACTTTCTTGATGGTCTCCTTTGAAAGACAAAACTCTTTCATTTTGATGAAGTCCAGTTTATCTATTTTTGTTGTTGTTGTTTTGAGACAGAGTCTTGCTCTGTTGCCCAGGCTGGAGTGCAATGGCACACTCCAGCAACCTCAGGCTCCCAGGTTCAAGAGATTCTCCTGCCTCAGCCTGCCAAGTAGCTGGGAGTACAAGCACGCCATCACACCCAGCTAATTTTTGTATTTTTAGTAGAGACAGGGTTTTGCCATGTTGAACAGGCTGGTCTCGAACTCCTGACCTCAAATGATCTGCCCACCTCAGCCTCCCAAAGTGCTGGGAATTACAGGCATGAGCTACCACGCCCGGCCTCTTATTGTTATTTGTCCTTTTGGTGTCACAGCTAAGAAAACTTTTCATGACCCAAGGTTATAAAGGTTTACTCCTACATCTTCTTCTAAGAGTTTTATAGTTTTCGTTCTTACACCTAGGTCTATGATCGATTTTGGTATATGGTGTAAGGAAGAGGTCCAATTTCATGCTTTTGCATGTGAGTATCTGGTTGTGCCAGCACCATTTTTTTCAGGCATCCTGCATTTTTATCTGCTAAATCTGGCAAACCTAGGCAGAGGTTTAGCAACTGGAACAAAAAGTGTAGGGCCTCTGTGATCCTCAGTAGGTTAGGGTTGATCTTTTCCAGGAAAATGTTCATTCTCTTCTTTCCTCTCAGCATGAATCCATATCCTTCTGCCCTTAAACACTATGTGGGGGCTGGAGAGAAGACACCACTGGGCCCAGCCTCTGGTGGCATGTAATGACAATGACAACGGTGCAGTTACTAACTTCATGATATTGATGTAGCCTTCATTGGAACCAGCTCTTGGAGGGGTTCAACCATCTGGACTAATCTTCCACTCCACTTCAGGTTTGGAGCCTAAGTCTTGCAACAGCAACTAAAATGTATGAGTTTCTTCTTCCCGGAACCAAGGCCCCTGGCCTTGTTCTTGTATCTCCTCCGTTCCCTTTCTTTCTTTCTTTTTTTTTTTTATTGAGACGGAGTCTTGCTCTGTCACCCAGCTGGAGTGCAGTGGCACAATCTTGGCTCACTGCAACCTCCACCACCTGGGTTCAAGAGATTCCCCTGCCTCAGCCTCCGGAGTAGCTGGAATTAGAGGCACCCGCCACCACACCTGGCTAATTTTTTATATTTTAGTAGACACGAGGTTTCACCAGGTTGGTCAGGATGGTCTCGATCTCCTGACCACAGGATCCACCTGCCTCGGCCTGCCAAAGTACTGGGATTACAGGCATGAGTCACCACGTCTGGCCTGCATTCCCTTTTAAGATGTGTCCTTGGCCACAATGACAGGCACCAGAAGGCTTTCCCTTTGTTCAGGGCCTCTGAACCAAGCCAGCAACTGCTCTTCCTGTCCTCTGCCACTCTGGTTCACAGAAATCCTCTTCTGGTCCCCTAGGCCATCGGCCAAATTGCACAGTGGATTCTGCCTGTAAGAACTTAGAGAAACACTTGTTGGGCTGTGTTCCTACAAGCTGGTGTTAAGGCTGCTCAACAGAGTGTCTGCGAAAAGACCCAGCCCCCATTGCCTTTGCTGTCCCCTGCCTGGCACTGAGCCTGGAAGCCAACTGGGCAATTTACTTTAAGGCTTGGACTTGACACCGCTCATAACTTTCCTCTGAGCCCATGAAGTTACTGCCCCAGACCAGCTCTGTCATCTACACGAGATGACTTATCCATTAGCAAAGGTGAATAATGCCTGAACACATTGCCAGATCCTCCCCAGAGCCCCACTGGGCTAGGACAAGGACTAACCCTGCCTGCAGAGCTAGAGTCAGGCAAATGCTCACAATGCCTTGAGTCCTGGAATCATCACTGGGAATCATGGCCAAACATGCAGCCCATGCCCGTCCAAAACTTGCAGGGTGACAGCTACACATTCCAAAGAATTTGTGTCAACAGAAGCATTGGTGTTTCTCTCTTTTTTTTTTTTTTTTTTTTTTGACAGAGTCTCGTTCTGTCACTCAGCCTGGAGCACAGTGGCGCAATCTCGACTTGCTGCAACCTCCGCCTCCTGGGTTCAAACAATTCTCCTGCCTCAGCCTCCCAAGTACCTGGGACTACAGGCACACACCACCACACCCAGTTAATATTTGTGTTTTTAGTAGAGACGGGATTTCACCATGTTGGCCAGGATGGTCTCTATCTCTTGACCTTGTGATCCACCCACCTCAGCCTCTCAAAGTGCTGGGATTACAGGTGTGAGCCACTACGCCTGGCCAGTGTCTCTTAATGACCCTCTGGAATGAAGACAGAGAAGCAAAAGTAGATCAACCTCCTCCATTAAAGAATGATTATTTTTTCCTACCTTCATAGTGGGAGACATACTATTCAATTTTCATTTTATTAATAAAATGTATCCTCACAATTAAACCCCAGGTTTACCCTTCCTATGTGTATCAGTCAGGTTCTACCGGAAAAACAGATCAGTTTCATATATGTGTATGTGTGTGTGTATGCACACCTTTTGATCATGTATATACACATTATATATATACACACATACACACACATAACACATAGATACATACACACACACATAAACACAACATATATATACACACACATTCTGATCGTGTATATAAATATTGCACACACACATACACATATATATACACATAAACACACATGTATACATACAAATACATATAGTACTATTATGCATATAAATATATATAATGTATATTTTATAAATATATAAAATGTATGCACATATACATTCTGATCATATATACACATCATACACATACATACACACATATAAACACATACATACACACACGTACATGAATATATATTACTATTATGTACATAAATATATAATGTATATTATAAATGTGCGTGTGTGTGTGTGTGTGTGTGTGTGCGCATAAAATATATGTAGAGACAGAGGGGAGAGAGACTGATTTCAAGGACCCGGCTTACACGATTATGGGCCGGCCCAGGCCAGGCAAGTCTAAACTCTGCAGGGCAGGCCAGCAGGCTGGACACTCTCAAGCAGGAGCTGATGCTGCCATCAGCAGATGGAATTTCTTCTTCCACAAGGAAACCTCAGCTTGCCTCTTAAGGCCTTTCCACTGATTGGATGAGGCCCACCCAAATTACCAAGGATAACCTCCTCTACTTAAAGTCAGCTGACTGCAGCTGTTAACCGCATCGACACGCCTCCACAGCGAAGCGGAGACCAGGGTTTGGTTGAACAACTGGGTATTGCACCTGGACCACCAGACACACAGAACCAACCACGGTGCCATGAAATGCTTCTCTGCTGTTGGACAAGGTGCATGGGCACTAGATGAAGTTTTCTAGATGAAGCAGCTGAGACATACACAGGGTACAAAACCTGCTAAGTGACCCAAGGTCACACAGACATGAAAGGCTGAACTTGGAGGACTTGAAGGAATTAGGAGCCAGAGCCCTGGACCAAACTAGCAGAGAACTCAGAGCTCACCCAAAGGTCCTCGGGACAGGGCCAAGCATCGGCTCCTGCACCCCAGATCCCACCTGCTCTGGGTCTCCTCTTCTCACCACCCTCCCAGTTCTGATGTCTGTGACCTGGTTAACTCAACCCAAATTCCTCTGCCTGAGACGTGAGACCACTCAGACTTGGTCTTGGCTGGCCTTCCCAGCCCCCTCTGCTGCTAAGGTTAGCCCCCTTGACCGAGGCACTTACAATCCAGAGTACATGTAGAGTCCCCCACACCCCAGTTCTACCACGTCCCAGTGCCTTTGCAGATGTTGTGTGAATTTCCCCTGAACACCCTTCTGTTTTTGATATGGAACTCTCTTATATTATCCTCAAAACCCACCTTAATCACCACTGCACCTAAGAAGTCCCCACACCCTCTCCACCTCCAAGTCTCTTCACCTGACCTTAGTCCCCACTTAGGCAGGCGAAGGGGGCCCTCCTTTGTGCTCCACTAGCTACATCCCTCCATCTGTTCGACATTCCTCTGTCTATTCTGTTCTTACCACAGTGTGATATAACTATACCTTTATAGTCAATAAGCTAAGATCATAAGAAAACTAATTCATGCCTTTTCCTTTTTTATGGAATGGAGTTACTATAGCCAGCAAGTCAGTAAACTAGAGCCCACAAGCCAAATCTGGCCCACTGCCTGTTTTTGTAAATAAAGTTTTATTGACACACAGCCACACCCGTTCACTTATATATAGTCCATAGCTATTCTCACGCTAGAACAGCAGAAGTGAGTACTTGCCCAGATGGCCAGCAAAGTCTAAAATACTCACTATCTGGCTCTTTATAGAGAAAGTTTATCAATCTCTGCTATGAACTCATCAGTGAAGGTGAGAGCTCAAAGATGAGGGCTTTGCTACTTCCCAGGAAAGTAGATATTTGACAATGAATGGGATTTCCACCATGGTAGACAGCTACTTCATGGTACATAGCTATTTCACCTAGAGAGGGCAGACCAGCATGCACATGTTTAAGCTGGGAATGTCGCCCTGTGAGGAATGGCAGTAATGGTAGCATGTTCTTTGGGTCTGGAGTTCCTTGCACTAAGGGGGTTACAATAGCTGTGGGGTCTCTAGAACTTCTTGTGAAGATTTCACTAACCCTGGCTTTGCCCAAGAAGGAGTAAGTGCTTCATGGAAAGGGCCCTGGAGGCAGAGTCTTGGATCAAGAAGCTTCCAATGTTTCTACAAATCTGTGCAAATATGGCTTAACTGCTGGCTCAGTTCATATTGACTTGTGGGCCTCAAGAAAATTCCAGGGAAGACTCCAGTGAATTAGAGAATCTCTCTCAAGACTTTGAGATTCTCAAAAATCCAGTGATAAACTGGAACATGTGACCATTTCGTGGTGCTAGAGGTTACAGAGAAGGGGAGACCATGCTTTCACTACTCAAGGAAAAATCAGCCCATGGAGGGTCAAGAAAGAAAGGGACAAACTCCTTTGTCCTCTCTCATCTTCAGACACCCAGGTCTCTGGGACAAAGATAGCAAGACCTGGGGTTGGCTATGTCTTTGTAACCATGGGCCCCATGAGTGGGGTTGTCCTCCCCAAAGAACCCACAATTGTGCAGTGACAGTAGCCAGAATCCACGCAAAGATCCATTCTGATGTCATTTTCCCCACTGGAAGGGGCTCTGCTTTCCAGATTACTGAATTACTCCTGTAATTGCATGTCAGAATGAGAGCCCCAGGGGAGACCTTCATTTGGAGGCCACCCCAGCATAATTGCAGCTGAAAGCTGACCTGATGGGCCAGCTGTGGAGCATCAGGAACCACACCAGCTGTGGGCAGGTCTCAGCCACCCCAAGGGCTGAGGTTGGTCAACATTCCCAGCTTAGGCATGCACAGGTTGATCTGCCCTCTCTAGGTGGGCAACTGGCATGAAATAGCTGTGTACCATGGTGGAAACCCCATTCATTATCAAGTATCTACTTCCCTGGGAAATGGCACAGTCCTCATCTCCCAGCCAATTCAGGAAAATTTCCCCAGGATTCCAAATTATTTACAGAACCATGTGGCCATGCATCGTATCAATGCCATCTGCTCCCAAGGGTCACACAAGGTAATCTGGCAAAATCACACAATGCTCAAGAATAGGAAAAATGTTCCATCTTCCTCCTCCCCAAGAGAAACCAGAAATGACACTTGTTTTTTCCAAGATACTCACTCCAAAGGAGTTACAAAGGACACAGAGAGATTTCCCATCAAAGGGATTCAAGACAATGACAATTTCAAACACGACTGAAATCACGGATCTGCTACTCAGAAACGCCTTAATTGCCTTGACCTCTCTCTTCCCTTGCTTCCAGTAATTTCATTATTATTATTGTTTGGGTTGTTTTGGAAAACATCTCAGTGTGTTTTCAATGGTTGTCATGGAGAGCTGGCGTCATAAGGACTTTCTGGAGAAAAATTACTTCAAAGGCTCATGTCCTCCACACACATTCCCAACACACACACGGAGATTTTGCAGGAGAAAAAGGAAAGAACTTTGAAGACAAAAATATTGTGATGTGATCTATAAATTCATTTCTTTCTTTTGGCACTCATGTGGGTCCTCACCATCTGCCATCACCTACAAATTATTGGCTTTTATTACAATGTTATGATTATACATGACAGCAAACATGAAACTTTAACAAATTAACAAAGCATAGTTAACACAACTGAAAAGTGACTGAGAAACAGCTGCAAATAAAAGCTCTGACCAGTAAGGAAAGGCCCCAGAGAACCTGTCTACATGCAAGCGTTTAACAACATCTTTGTACTGAGACTATTTGTCAGCTCAAAAGCACAGCTACCTGCCAATATCAAGAGAGATTTTCTAACATCTGAGCAGTTGTAGAGAGAATGATTTCTGAATAATTCACAGTCACTCAACAAAGGACATACAAATTCCATAACGTTGGGTGAGACAAAGCATTCTGCCTTTTTCACAAATAGACACCTGCGTAAATCATTCAATGCTGTTTTTTTCAGCCATCGGGATCATCTGCATATTTGGAATCAGGTGAGAAGTGTACTGTATACAAATGCACACAGAACAAAAGCACACCAAGGGGCCACAGGTGGAAGAAAATGGCATCTGTGCTCCAAGACTCTGCAGTCTCAATTAACAACACTACTATTCAAAACATTGTGAAAGAGAGTGCATTAATCCCAAAAGCCATTTGTTCCCTCTGACATGATGGAGCTTTGAGGAAACGCATCTAATGGAAGAGAAAAGACAGGAAGAGAAAAATCAGACAATCATGTTTGTGAAGCATGCCTCTCTTCTTAGATCTTAGCCGTTCTTCCCTTGTACTTCCATCCATGTCCCCCTCTTTGGGAGACAGGATCACCAACAGGTGCTTTGCTTTTCTCTGGGACCCCTTCACTTTCTTCTCTTTACTCCCCATCTCACCCCTGACCATTCATGCCTATTGCCTAATTCCATTTTTAATTTGCTTTAGTTTTTTTATCTCTTCCCTCCCTTTGAGATGCTGCTTGGAACGTTTTTCCTTTTCAGTGTTCTCCTTTTAGAAATTTAGGACATCCACCTTTGAAGTCTCATCTGCAATTTTTTTTCCTGCTCATTAAGTTCCAAGTTCCATTAGAAAACCAGGAGAGAGGAGCAAGCGGCAGACGACAAGAATATTAAAAAGGAAGTGGAACCAGAAAACACCACTCTCACGGCAGCCAAAATATAGCCAGGAAAATCGAGCTCATGTAAGCTTCCTAGATCTTAACTGCACTGATGTGAGGCAATTTGGAAAGTCACAGGATTCCTGCAAAGGAAAGAAAACTTCTCACAACACAGGGAGGGGTTTGTTGTTATTGAGCCACAGTGCACCTGTGTGCTAACTTTAACCGCTCCTTTCCCCCCTGCCCCATCCCCTTAGGAACATGTTGAAGACTCGATAAGATGAAGGAGGCGCCCACACATTCCCTCCTGGCTCCTTCCAGCCTCACCTGCAGAGTCTCTTTGGAGACTCTGCAATCCCTGCCCATTCCCACCCGCTGACACTCCTCTCCCCTCTGTGCTCATCCTGGAAACAAAATGCTTCAGGATCGTGGCCAGCAGCACTAGCCAGTTGCCACCAGGAGGGAGGGCTCTTGGTGAGCCCCCTCTCTTTTTGCCAGGTATATTACTTTCCTGTTGCTGCCATAACAAGTTCCCACAAACACAGTGACTTACAACACAAATGTATTATCTTACAGTTCCGGAGGCCAGATATCTGCAGTGGGAGACACTGGGCTAAAATTGAGGTGTCAGCCGGGCTGATTCCTTCCGGAAGTTCCAGGGGAAAACCTGTTTCTTTACCTTGTCTGGTTTGCTACACAAGGCTGCCTGTATTCCATGGTTCCTTCATCCTCCTTCAAAGCCTGTAACAGTAAAATCATGTCAACATGAGTTGGCACATGCTGGAATCATTTTTGGGTGGTGTTTTCATGCGTGTGATGGCTTCCGCATGGTACAGAGAGTTGACAGTAGCCCTTAATTTCTGATTTGGACAACTGAGAGTAAGGATGTGAGACAGGATACAGGGAGAGAAAGGGATTTGATGAGAATAGATAATAGCTAGCACTGGCTGGGAGCAGTGGCTCATGCATGTAATCCCAACACTTTGCGAGGCCAAGGTGGGTGAATTACCTGAGGTCAAGAGTTTGAGACCAGCCTAGCCAACATGATGAAACCACGTCTCTACTAAACATACAAAAAATTAGCCAGGTGTGGTGGCAGGCACCTGTAATCCCAGCTATTCAGGAGGCTGAGGCAGGAGAATCTCTTGAACCCAGGAGGCAGAGGTTGCAGTGAGCCAAGATTGCGCCATTGCACTCCAGCCTGAGTGACAAGTGCAAAACTCCGTCTCAAAAAAAATTAAATAGACTGTAGTCCCAGCTACTTGGGAGGCTGAGGCAGGAGAATCACTTGAACCTGGGAGGTGGAGGTTGCACTGAGTCAAGACTGCGCCACTGCACTCCAGCCTGGCAGAGCAAGACTCCATCTCAAAATAATAATAATAATAGCTAACATTTATCTATTCACTCATTCATAAATACTGATTGAGGGTTCTGTGTGCCCAGCAGTGAGTTCCAGGCACTGTGTAGACAACAGTGACCAAGACAATGAAGTCTCTGACCTGGGAGTCTTCTGCCAGAATCCATGAAACTGTGGCAGGCCAACTTGTTAGTGTGCAAGTAAGGTAAAATCCCAGCTCACAATTCTTCACAACGCTTTTTAAAAGTGTATATCTTAAGGTCTTTATACAAACAAGTTAAATTTGGAATCCCAAGGAAACATAGTAACTGTTAACTTACTATCCTCTGATTCCATGGAAAGCTTATTTGCCTTTTCTTGGATAGTTTGCTATACCCATTCGCAGGTTGCCCAGGATGACAGAGAATGCCTTGTGTTCACATCTATTCTTGTCACCTGCTCCTCTGCTTCCTAGACGCATGGCCAGATCAAATTTCTGTGTCTTTTACCGATGGGCGGGGATGTGACCCTTCTGGCCAATGGAATAGGCACATAAGGAACTTAGGCCACTTCCTGGTCTGGCTTATAAAAAGCTTCTGTGTGCACTTTCATGCAGGCACTTTCCCACATCCACCAGCTGAATGGAGAAGATGGGAAGGCCCTGGAGAATGGAACCACCGTAAGGCAAGTGCCTGGGTCCCTGAATGACGCTGTGGAATAAACTTTCTCCCCCGCAAGCTTCCCCCATCACCTGGACTTTACATGAGTAAGAAAGAAACTCCATTGTACTAAGCCACTGAAAAACTGGGGTTGTGTGTTATAGAGGTTAGCCTATGCTGGGTAACTCAGTTTCAGTTCAAATTTGTCTCACACACACACACACATACACACATATATACACATAGATCAATGACCCAGAAGCCACGCAGACAGAAGACACAGCGACCACCTATGATCATGCTTATCTTCTCTCAATTCTTGCAAGCTCCTCTCAGGCACTGAGAAATGTCCCAGATTCAAGCATCATAATTGCTGTTATTTTTAGCAAGTTATTAAAGTTATGTAAGTTATAAAGTTTTACAGATTATGTAAGTGACCACTGTTGCTCGTGGAAAAACACCATGAAATAAATGCTGCGTGTAAGCTCAGATTATCAGCAAGATGAGACCCTGGAAATATCAACCCTCCTCATGGATACTGAGAATTCAGTCTGTGAACTCTGTTTTGGGGACAGATGCTGAAGAACGTTCCTTGTCACTTTCCTTATGGATCAAATGATCTGCGTTTTAGACTCTTCAGGAAACACCCAGCTAAGGTGAGAATGCAACAGGCCTCTCAGTCCCAGTGGAAGACTTTGAGCTGCTTTGTTCTTTGTTTAAACCAGGCCCCTTTGTCAAAACTCTGTGAAGCAAGATCCACCTTTGTGGGTAGGGAAGAGGCCCACCCAAAGCATGGATTTTAGCCCAGTCTCTGCTTTCTCCTTTTCTAACCTGTCGCTATTCAGGGAATCCTTCTAAAACAGGATTAATAAAAATGTAATGAAGCAAATACTTATCCAGCATATGCAATGTACAAAGCTCCAAGTTAGGCACTTAGAAAGATACTAAGATGGGGAGCAACATGGCCCCTGCCATCTCTCTGTCCCGATTCCCAAGGGTCTCTCCTTCTCTACTCCCAACAGTGCTGGGAGGTAGACAAGGGTTGTGCCCCGTTTAATGGATGAAGACGCTGAGGTTTACAGAGCACAAATTGTCTGCTGAAGGTCACAGGGATCCGTGGTGGCCAAGCTGAAACCAGACTGTGGATGTGTGGGGCGTCCAGTCCAGTTCCACGCTCCTCCCACCTCACTGCACACACATGGAAACCTGACTGTAAACACTCCAAGTTACGCTCAGTCAATCATTGGAAATATCAGAATTTGAGACCCAAACAAATCATATCTCAACCAACAAAATTCAACCCAGGGAAAAGGCAGTTAAAGGGTACTTTACACACACACACAGACGCATACACACACACACATGCGTGCACGTGCACACACACAAACACACAATCAATTCCTCACTCTACCTCTGAATTTCTTAGAGCATCACTCCACTCCGCCCTTTGCGAGGCCCATGTTCGTAGCCTGTCTCGGTGTGGAACCACAGGGATAAGTCACAACCTGTTACCTCCCTGAATAAATCACCTGTCAGCTGACCTGCAGCTACAATTTCTCAGTGACCTGTCCACAGTTTGTCCTGCTGTGGCAACCGCAACTTGGGATTCTGATTTTCCCTGGGAGCAGGTGACAGCTTGCAGGCTTGCTGAAAGACAACCTTCCCGGCCTCGAAAGGGCATCTGTAGGGCCCTCACCTTCCTCTGCAGGGGCCCCGAGCCTCCTGCTCATCCATTTCCCCTCCAGCACCCCAGAGCAGCCTGGAGTCAGCCTGCGATGACCGACACAGACAGCAGGTCACTCAGGCCCATGTGCAGGACCTGCCATCCCATCAGCACGGGCTGTCCCCAAGGCACAGGGTAGGGCTAGGGATACCCACCAACAGCAGGGAACCCAGAGGAGGGGCTCATAGAAGCAGAAGGGCCCAGCAGAGCTGAGCACCAGGAACAGGGACTCAGCCCATCAGCAGTAGCACCCCTGCCGTCTCTCTTGGTGTTCTTTGCAGGACAAGTTACCGCTCAGCCCATCTTCAGCCCCTCTCCAGATCCCACCAACAGGGTTTAAGAACCTTTGCTATTTCTGCACCAACAGTTTGGTTTTCCAAACTGAGAGTCTTGTGATCAATGTGCCCTGATTGGAACCAGCACCACCACACCCCACCAGCTGGACTGAAAGGCACCTCACTCAGAAGCAGCTAAAATCCACAGCTTGCGGTGTGCCAGAGCTGGAGGAAGATGTAAGAGAGGAATCAATGCATTCTCCAAGCCATTTGGGGACCATGGTATGGTTCAGGCCACAGAGACTCAGTGACCCCACAGAGGAGCTCGTCAGTGAGGCTTCAGAATGAGGCCTTAGCTCACCGGCCGGGTGCACATGGCCCCACCTTCCTCCTCAGAACAGGAGCAGGGGCCGAGGGAGGGACGAGAGCAGCTGGGTGTCAGTGTGACCTGCTCTGAAACTCCCCAGGCCTGGCGTCTCATTTACCTGAGGGACAAGCCCTCTGCCCGCTCCTCACATGGCCAGAGGCCCCCAGCTCTGCATGGACACACTGCTGTCTACACTGGCAGAGCTACCTTCATCTGAAGGCATCACCCACTCCTGCCAGATGGGGCCTGATGAGCCGCCGCCCGCAGACGAACTTCCTGCACCCCCATGTGCTCCTGGGCAGTTTCCACACCACTGGCCTCCGTGGGTATTTAACTCCAGGCACAGGCTAACCTCACTTTTCTAATGAGCCTGAGTCCCTTGAGGCCGGGACAGTGGGGCCACCTCCCATAGTGCAGTGCTGGTCCGACAGGACAGAGGTAATGAATTCCCAGGCAGCTAGCCCCAGTGTCCTTCCCCTCCTCACCCTTCCTAGAGACTAGGGAAGCCTGCAGGCCGCAGCCCCCCTCTGAGAGGTCCCCATACATGGGTCCCCATGCCTGATCCTGTACGGCCCACCCACAGCCACTTCAAGGCACGCATGGAGCTGCCTGATCTGAGGTCTCCAACCCACAAGTGCCAGTGAGAGCTGCAGGTCGGCCCAGCCCCATGTTGCAGGAGGAACAGGAGACCCACAGGAAGGCACCAGCTTTAGGGTGAGTCAGGCTGAGAGTCACACACAGTGTGGGCAGCTGAGACCACAAGGCCTCAGGCCACGTGCAGAGATCCTGGATGAGTCTCTACTCCTTCGTGCCCATACCTGAGATGAAAGACACTTGGGGCAGCAGCAGTCTCAAGGCAGTAAGGCAAAGGCCAGCGGGGACGCTTGGAGACAGCTAACGAAGTGAAAGCAGAAACAAGTACTCGGCGCTCCAGGAGCTGCCAGCTTCACGGGAACAGACGCTGCCAGGGGATCTGGAGAGGCCATGTGTTCCACACAGTGATCCCCTCCATGACACCTGGTCACCTTCTCCCTCTGAGTTCCCGAGCATCACAGCTGGAGAATCTGGGCAGGGCCCATCATCACCCCCCAGAATCACTGGACCATGACAACACGCAGCTCGCTAGCCCCATTCTGCATTCATCTCAGCCCTCCCTTAGCGCCTGTGTTTACTGTAATTTGCAAACCTCTTGGACGTCACTTTCACGAGGTGCTGGACATAGAGGCAGTGTTCTTGTCCATAGAATTCAGCTCTGAGGCCGCACGCCCACCTCTCCAACGCTACTTCACCTTGCTCCATTCTCTCGCCTCTCCAGCCCCATTTTTGTGGTGCCAGCAGCGGTGGGGAGGCTAGGAGAGAAACTGGTGCATGGGGACAGGCAGCAGGGCTGCCAGATGGAGTGCCCCAGTGCACCACACAGTGGCATCCAGCTTCCACCCTCCCAGTCCGTCAAGGTCAACCAAGAGCCACCAGGTGTGATGCCAGGAGATGGAGCAGCAAGAGATGCAGAGGGATGTGGAGCCTCCTCCGAGTGAACACGTCTTTCTCACTTCTATCTCATGACAGGTGCCTGAAAATATTGTACAGGGTGTATTCAGAAAGAGTGGAGAGCTGTGGATATAAGTACTGGAGGTGAGCATTAAATGCCACACTTACCTGCAGAACTAAGGATGAATGATGGCTGTGACGGAGAGAGTGTGGCTGGCAGTGGCGTTACGCTCTGACGGTGGGATACAGTACAACCCTGTCAAATGGTGGAATGATGGGACATGTATGTGAAGAGTAGAATAAACTTCCTCATTGCCTTACAGATATTAACCAGGAGTAAAAGGATGTTTTTCAAATCAGATGCTGGGGAAGAGGTAGGAGAAAGAGAAGAGGTTAATAGCTGCTTTCAATAGTGCTCACAATAGGGAACTGAGAGACCATGAAAACAAAAAAAAGAGAGAGGGGACGGGAATTAGATACAAGTATTAATAGAGAGGGAACCAAAAATATACACCTTTTGGGGTAGATTTAAGACAGCTGTATAGGCTGGGTGCAGTGGTTCATATCTGTCATTGCAGCCCTTTGAGAGGCTGAGGTGAGAGGATCGCTTGAGATCAGGAGTTAGAGACCAGCCTGGGCAACATAGTGAGACCCTGCCTATACAAAAAAAAATTTTTTTAGTTAGGTAGGTGTAGCAGTACACACTTGTAGTCCCACTACACAGGATCCTGGGGTGGAAGGCTCATGTGAGCCCAGGGGTTAGAGGCTGCAGTGAGCTATGATTTCACCACTGCACCCCAGCCTGGGTGATTTTTTTTTATAGACCCTGTCTCTAAAATATATATATATGTATATCCTTTGCTACTTGTTTTCTGGGTTCTGTGGCTCACTCCTGTAATCCCAGCACTTTGGGGGTCCAAGGCAGGAGGATTCTCCCAAGGCTAGGAGTTTGAGACCAACCTGCACAATGGAGCAAGATCCCATCTTTGCTAAAATAAAAATAAAAATTGTTAGGCATGATAGGCAGCTCTATAGTCCCAACCACCTGGGAGACTGAGGCAGGGTAATTGCTTGAGCCACTGAGTTCCAGGCTGCAGCAAGCTCTGCCACTGCACTTCAGCCTGACCCTGTCTCTTAAAAGGAAGAAAGAATGTGGTAGAATGAAGTGTTATTCTGAGACTTATGAAGTGAGGCCATTAGAACTCTTTCAGCTTCTGCCCAGCCCCTCTGAACATGCTGTCTAGGAGCCCTGAGGCCAGGTGAGAAGTCCAACCACTCTGCAGGTGCTCAGCCTGAGCCTCAGCTGAGCCTCATCTTCAAGTCACCAGAGATGGAAGTCACCAGCCACTCAAACACTCTAAACCAATCCATTCACAGCTGAATATAATTAAGTGACCTCTGTCCAAGACTCCTGAAACCCAAGAATCACCCCACCAGTCCCCCTGTTCAATTGCCCTGCTCACAAAATCATCTATCAGTAGGAGTTCACAGTGCATTCAATCTCAAAGGAAATACAAACTATCTTTAAGAAGATACCATCCCCTGAAGAAGGCCTAGAAATGTATAATCATCCCAGCAGCACTGAGCATCATCATGCTACACTGTGGTCTCTAAATACCATTTCTGACCAGAAAGAACTGGGGCTGCCTGCAGGAATGGCTGATTCCAGATCCCAACTGAAAATACACACAATAAAACTAAAATTGTGTCATCCAGAAAATAAATAAGCTAGTAAACATTACTAGGGGCATGTCAAAAGAAATCAGGAGTTCATCTGAATCAAATCTTACTCATCAAAAATAAAGGCCAGGCATGGTGTCTCATGCCTGTAATCCCAGCACTTTGAGAGACCAAAGCAGGTGGATGACTTGAGGCCAGGAGTTCAAGACTAATCTGGCCAAAATGGTGAAACTCCGTCTCTACTAAAAATACAAAAATTAGCCAGACGTAATGATTCACACCTGTAATTCCAGCTACTCAGGAGGCTGAGGCACAAGAATCGCTTGAACCCAGGAGGCAGGGATTGCAATGAGCCCAGGTTGCGCCATTGCACTCCAGCCTTGATGACACAGGGAGACTTTGTCTCAAAAAAATAACAATAATGATAATGATACAGTTTGAGCATCAATAAGAATAATAACTACAATAGACTGAACCCATAAGTTCATAATAATATTTAAAAGCTCACTGCTTACAATTGGAAGATGGTCATGAACCACATTGCTACTTTGAAATTGATAAAGAGAAAGGATCAGACATTTACTAATCTTTGCCTTCACAATACAAACTGCAGGGTAACAAAATAATTCATAGGGGAAAGGATTCCAATTAGCAAACAAAGAAGGATGATCTAATGTCACATTTTGAAACTCCTAATGAATTCATGGATCAAGGCAATGGAAATCCCAAGAAAACCTGAAAGAAGCTGGCATTAAGTACTTCCTGATGGAAGAGTCCAACGTCTACGAAGTTGTCTTAACACTCAAGAATTTAAACTTGAGGCCAGGCGTGGTGGCTCACGCCTATAATCCCAGCACTTTAGGAGGTCGAGGCAGGCGGATCACGAGGTCAAGAGATTGAGACCATCCTGGCCAGCATGGTGAAACCCCGTCTCTGCTAAAAATACAAAAATTAGCCAGGCATGGTGGCACGCGCCTCTGGTCCCAGCTACTTGGGAGGCTGAGGCGGAGGTTGCAGTGAGCTGAGATCGCGCCACTGTGCTCCAGCCTGGCGATAGAGCAAGACCCTGTCTCAAAAAAAAAAAAAAAAAAAAAAGAATTTAAACTTGAATCTGATCAAACCTCTAGCTCTAAATTCCAAAGTTTAGGAAAAGCAAGGCATAGAGAAACATGTCATACAAAAGCATGGCGCTGTAGAAGATTACAAAGCAAATGCATTGATTTTTTTTTCAATTAATAAATTATCATAAAATGAGAGACAGAGACTTATGAACCAATTTAAACAAACTAACCTTGTTTGGATCCCAATTCAAACAAACCATCCAAAAAAATTCTTAAGACAATTGAGGAAATGCAAACACTGACTAGGTATTTGCTGATATTTTAAAAGATTGTTTTTACGTGAGATAATGCTATAGTGGTTATTTGTTTTTAAGTTCTTTGTCTTTTCCTTATCTTTCAAATACACACTGAAATATTTAGAGATAAAATTATATAATTCTTGGAAACTGCTTCAAAACAGTTGGGGAAGGGCAGAGATTAAAGAGGTTAAAAAAACAAGATTGGTTGAATTGATAATTTTTGAGGCGAGGAGGTCAGTACATTAGCTTCACGATAAACAGCTCTCTAACTTGGCATAGGTTTTTAAATTTTTCATAAGAAATTTTTTAAAAACCATGCTGACAACTAATTTTCAGTAACATAGAAAATGCTTATGATACAATATTAAATGGGAAAAGGCAGGAAAAATATCAATATAGTAAGGTCCAAGGTATGCAAATCAATATGTTCAATGCCCAAATGTTTGCAGTGGCTATTTTGAGTGGTGGGATTATTATGGATAAATGCCATTCTTTACACTAATTTTCCAACTTTCTGTTAATATAATACTCTCACATATTGGACTCCTCAATGTCCCCAAAGGAGCGCAGCTTGGTAAATGACTATCACTAGGTAATCACTGTTCTGGAAACTTCTGTGCCAGAGACAACTTAGGTGTTTGATTGGTTTTTCTTTTTTCTGTTGAAAGATGTAATCCAGAGGACTAGGAGCACTCCTCTCCTGCCTTTCTCCACAGGAAAGCAGACGTTATTCCCTCAGCAGGGCGGAACCTGCCAGGTGGGGGCTCTCTGAGCAGACATTTCCTCAGAGGTCTGGAGCCCCAGCACCAACCACAAGCAGGTCCTTGCTTTCCAGTGGAGTGTTTGTGTGAAAGGAATTTGTATGCCAGTGCCCTCTTAGGAAACTTTCTTTAAAATCATATCAAAGGGGCCAAGTGCAGTGGCTCACGCCTGTATTCCCAGCACTTTGGAAGGCCGAGGCAGGTGGATCACAAGGTCAAGAGATTGAGACTATCCTGGCCAACATAGTGAAACCCCATCTCTACTAAAATACAAAAATTAGCCGGGCATGGTGATGTGCACCTGTAGTCCCAGCTACTTGGGAGGCTGAGGCAGGAGAATTGCTTGAACCCGGGAGGCGGAGGTTGCGGTGAGCCGAGATCGCGCCACTGCACTCCAGCCTGGCGCCTGGCAACAAAGTGAGATTCTGTCTCAAAAATAAACATCATATGAAAGGAATGCAGAGAAAGATCTGAGCAAGTCCTATGTTACCTGCAAGCCTAGAAAGTTCCAGAAAGGTTAGAATGTTAATGCAGCCATCATCAGGACTTCTCTCCCATGGAGTCATTGACACCCCGGGAGATCTGGCTGGATAGCTCTGTCCGTAACCTCTTAGGTTTCTTCGTGGTTTTGTTTTATTTTGTTTTTTCTCTTCTTGCTCTCCCCGCTGATTTGACCTTTCTGGTAAAATCTTAAACTTGGGAATTTCTTGGATTTCCTGCCTGGCGACTATCACTCCAACATCTCCATATCGCATCTGCACTTAGGCATGGTTTCCAGCATTTAGACCTCATTCCGTCACTCCCCGGTAGCTCTCAAATGTCTTCTCCAATCTCAACACACCACCCTCTGGGGCTGTAAGCTCCATTTTTATCGATGGGAAAACAGAGACACCAAGAGGACTTGCCGAGAAACGAGGCCACCCTTGCCTGGACCCCGCTCCAGCCACGCTGTCCGGCTCAGCGAGAGGCACCCACACACACAGACCCAATGCTCCACTCAGACACCTAAGGAGGCTCCATGAATGCACCCTCATCCTCATCAGGCTTCCTTCTTCAGCCACAGGTGTGTCTGCTGTGACCACATCTATCCCAGCATCAGTAGGCAGATGAGCAGAAGTTGCAGCGTGTGGACTGACCTCCACGTAGATTTCACAGGATGGAATTGCAATTTACAGGAGTCCCATGTGTGGGAATCCAAAATTAGCCATGAAAGGCAGAAAAGCTTCAGGAAATGGCTCTTTGGGAAAGTAGAAGAAGAACTGAGATAACCCATCACCTCCCCGAGTGCAACCAAATGGAATGGATGCATGCTTCCTCCGGCTCAAAGGTCTGAAGAGAAGCTTCCTAGACCATAGCCTCTCACCGGGTTAAAAAAGCTGATGTAGATTCAGCAGGTCTGGCAGGGCTTGAGATTCTGCACGTTAACAGCCCCCGCTGCGTTGATGCAGTTGCTGCTGGTCCTTGCAGCCCACACTTCAAGCAGCCAAGATTTAGAGCTGAGCTGCCCAATACGATGCCCACTACCTACTGTGGCTGTTGAGCCCTTGAAACGCAGCAAGTTATCATTAAAATGTACTGTAAATATAAAATACACACAAGATTTCAAAGACAGAATGAGACAAAGAAGATAAAATCATTCACTAATCATTTTTATATCAAATATATGATGAGATGATATTATGGTGTATTGGGTTAAATAAGCTATGTACCAAAATTGCCTTCACGGTTTCTCTTTTTTTTTTTTTAACTTTAAGTTCTGGTATACATGGGCAGAACATGCAGGTTTGTTACAAAAGTATACGTGTGCCATGGTGGTTTGCTGCACCTATCAACCTGTCATCTAGGCCCTGCATGCATTAGGTCCTTGTCCTAATGCTCTCTCTTCCCTTGCCCCTCAACCCCCGACAGGCCCCAGCGTGTGATAGTCCCCTCCCTGTGTCCATGTGTTCTCATTATTCAACTCCCACTTATGAGTGAGAACATGTGGTGTTTGGTTTTCTGTTCCTGTGTTAGTCAAAGGACATGAATGAAGCTGGAAGTTCACTATTTCTTTTTTACTTTTTAACATGTGACTACAAGAAAACTTTCCATTATAAAAACACCCCGTATTTCTATTGGGCAGCACTGATTTACAAGACTCTACAAGCATTAAAGCAAAAATTCTTGAAACAGCTCTTAGAAATGGTTTTATACGCTTGCCTTCTCCTTGGAAATACACGCAATTTATCAGCCTTTCCAAAAGGTCTTATCCATCCACCTCTTCTCACTAGGAAGTAGCAAAAGGCTGATCAAAGCCAGATATTTACCTGTCCCACACAACGACCAAGGCTTCCTTTGAATAATATCATGGTGCCTTTTGATTTAACATAGTCTATTTCAGATAGGAGAGGCCCATCCTTGTTCAAATGACAAGTCCATTCAACATAATATTATCTGAACACCGACTATCACCCCAATTTCTGACAAAAACAACAAACGTGGTTAGCGTCCCAGGCTGATCCTTTGCTTGATCGACTCAATCCAGTCCATTTTTTTCCTAATGAGCACTTCTTTCCTTTCAGCTGAAATGTCTTTCTCATTAGCAGACATTTTTGAAGTACAGGAGTTGTTTGTTTAAGGCTTCAAGACCGAGGCAAACATTTGTTATAAGGCTCCAAAGGAATTTGCAAATAATTTCCATCCATGATTTCCAAAGCCACAGGCTGCTTGTGTAACATTTGTGCAAAATGCGTGGGCTGCTCCCATGAAGCAAGCATTGCCAGAAATGTTTACTCTGCAGGAGTAAAGCTGCGTGTTTGCCACTCTATTTGAAAACTTCCACATGTCGGCTCAATGGGTGGCATATGGAACAGACACTCCACAGATGGCCATGGGCCTCTCCACGCCTGTGTCCTCCGATGAGCTGCCCTTCAGGGATTTGACACCCCTTGATTTACTGTGGCTGTGGCCTCTTTGAACTGTCATTAGTTAAGACTGATTACGCAAAGGCCAGGTACAGAAGGGTTCTCCAGCTCTCTAAATGCAGGCCATCCCATGAAGTTTAAGAATAGAAAAGCTCTGGACAGTCCTGGGACAATGTTAAGGCTTAAACTGTGTCCCCAATAAAGAGGTATTGAATTCCTAACCCCTGATATCTCAGAATGTGACCTAATTTTGGAAGTAAGGTCTTTACAGAGGTAATCAGGTTAAAATAAGCTTATTCGGGTGGGCCCTAACCTAATGTGGCTGATGACCTTGTAAAAAGGGGAAATGTGAGCACACACACAAAGGAAGAACTACATGGGGAGACACAGAGAACCACGAGAAGACTGGATTTAGGCTGTCACAGCCAAGGAATGACTGGGGCTACCAGAAGCTGAGAGGCAGGCCTGGAACCCACCTCTCCCCACAGCTCTGCAGACCTTAGATCTGGTCTTCTCTCCTCCAGAGCAGCAAGAGAACAAACCTCTGATGTTTTCCACTACCCAGTTGGTGGCATTTTATGACAGCAGCCCCAGGACTAATACAGACTTGAATTCTAACAGTTCCCATGATTATTTTGGAGGTTTTTTGCCATTATTCCCACATGTCATCCCACTTTGGCCCCAGTGCACGTCAGTGATCTGGGGTTGACTACCTATAGTCACAGCAGCTCACAAATGCATTCAGTATAGGTTGCCAGATTTAACACATGCAAATAGAGAATGCCCAGTTCAAGTTGAATTTCAGATAAACAACAGATAATTTTTAGTATAAGTATACTTATAGTAAAAAAATTTCTACTGTTTATCTGAAATTCACGTTGAACTGGATGTCCCATATTTTATCTGGCAACCCCAAATTATAGGCATCTTTGAAATACTCTAAACTGCCCGGAAAAGACACGTGTTTGGTGACACAGGCAGGCTGGGAGAATTTCCATGGGGCTGCGCCAAAAGGCAGGGTTCATTGTTTGGCATCAGCTCACTTCTGCTTCCACCATGAGAAGCAGAAAATTCGTTGCTCCAAGGAGCAGTTAACTGGAGTAGAAAGCTTGATTCTTGCATTTCCTACATATGTCACAAATTTCTGTTGTTGCAATGTACCTAATACCTATGTTGTGGTTGAAAATGTAGCATCCTCTTAATGCATGCCCATACCTTAGTTGTTCCACCTGAAATGAGTGTCATCACCCTAAACTATTCAGAACAGACAGGCAAGCGTCAGGGGTGCACAACCCATGCAGCCACACAGGGCCTTGCGCTCAGGACTCCACAATCGGTTCAAAACTCTGCAGTCACCCTATTAAAATTTTTAAGAATTTCTAAGCAAGGGGTTTTGTGTTTTTATTTTGCACAGGGCCTCACAAATGATGTCACCAGTCTAAGGACAGGTGTAGCTAGTAACACATAACCTGCAGCACAAAGATGCCTTGGTCTATGTTTTGCTGAACTCACTTCTAAGGGACTAGAGCCCTTTGGCCTGGCACCTCTCCTCTGCCACATGCTGCTGTTTCCAGCATTGCTTTGATTTAATTAGTGTCTGGCTGGTTCGAAAGATTGTTTTTGATTCTGTGTGTGCTATATGAGCTATTGTCTGGATCCTCTTCCAACTTGGCCTTGGGAATACCCAGTGTCAAATCTGCCGTCTTTGGCTCTGTAAGATTGTGGTTTTTAAAGGACAATTATTGCTCCTAGCAGCTTGAAGGCTGGATGGAGACTCGCCTGAAGCCCCTATGAACCAGCCCCATTAAATTTGGGACTATTTAATTTCCCACCAGTAGCTGATTCCAAAGGTGTGCTTGTATGGAACCAAATCTCTCTCCCATCAGCCGCATTTATTTTCTAATCTCCATTTTTTCCCTCCTTTCTTATGTACAGGGTTCAGCTTTCTTTCTACTCCACTAAGGTTTTCCTTCCAAATTCCCGTTATCCCTTTCCTTGTCCTCTCCCTGTTTGTAACACACCCACTCTTCCACAGGCCCCTAGCTGACCCACTTTTTGCCCAGGTCTTTTTCCAGGGGAGGAGAACAAAGAGATGAGATTCAAATTTATTTTGCTGCTCATTAATGTCCCTTTTAAAGGTCTTGACAAGCGCAATAAAACCAATGCTTAGGGGAAGAAATTTCACAGATTGGCTTTCCAGTTCCATTCTAGTTCTCAACCAATGTCTTGAGTGATACCATCATGCAAAAGGCATCAGGAAAGCAGCACGGAATTCTGGCTCACAGTCACTTCTCTGTGACTTTGACTGAAACACTGAACCTCTCAAGATCTTGGTTTCCTCATCTGCAAAATAAGAGTGCTCAATTACATAATGATCTCATAGAAACCTATAATTAATTACCCTACAAAGCACAGCAGGAATTTTCTAAATTCGAGGCTCATGATCCACTGTATTAGTCAGCAATTGCAGTGATAATGCTATGTAACAAACAATCCCAACTCTTATGGCTTAGAACAACAAACATGTATTTCTTGCCCAACTCCATTTTTGCAGACTGGCTGGGACAGCTCTGCTCTGGGCTGCAGATTGGGTTCAGGTGGGCTCCACCTGTCTCTCATTCTGGGACCAGGCTCACCTGCCAGCAGCTGTCTGGGGCATGTTCTTCTCATGGGAAATGGCAGGGGCCCAAGAAATTAGACCAGGCAACACAAGCACATGCATAGGCTCACCTTGCCTGCATCACCTAGGCTTACTTGCCACTAGCCAAAGCAAGTCATGTGGCCAAGTCTAACATCTATGGGGTTGGAAAAAACACCACATGGAAGCCATGGCAAGGGCTGGAAGGAAAGGAAGTATTATGGAAAAAAGCAACTAGTAGGCTCTCTGAGTCCTCTACATTACAGGCAAATTTATGTTATCAGTTGTTATGAATTCAACATGTCCTCCAAAAAGATATATGTTAGAGTTCTTTTTTTATTACTATTATTTTATTTTTTCTGAGATGGAGTTTCACTCTTGTTGCCCAGGCTGGAGCACATTGGCGCGATCTCAGCTCACTGCAACCTCCACCTCCAGGTTTCAAGCGATTCTCCCGCCTCAGCCTCCTGAATAGCTGGGATTACAGGCATGCGCCACCACGCTCAGCTAATTTTGTAGTTTTTAGTAGAGGCGGTGTTTCTCCATGTTGGTGAGGCTGATCTCGAACTCCTGACCTAAGTGATCTGCCTGCCTCAGCCTCCCAATGTGCTGGGATTACAGACACGAGGCATTGCGCCCAGCCAAGATATGTTAGAGTTTTCTAACATTGCCCAGTACCTCAGAATGTGACCTTATTTGGAGAGAGGATCATCGAGTTAAAGTAAGACCTTTAGGGTGGGCCCTAATCCTATATGACCGGTGTCCTCATAAGCAGGGAAAATATGGGCACAGAGATATGCACAGAGAGAAGACAATGAGAAGACACACAGGGAGAAGACCACTCACAAGCAAGGAGAGTCCTGGGCAGGGCTTTCCTTCGAAGCCCTCAGAAGGAACCAACTTTGCCGACACCTTCATCTCTGACTTTTGGCCTCAGAACTGAGTGGATAGATTTCTGTTGTTTAAGCCGCCCAGTTTGTGGTACTTTGTTATGACAGCCCTGAAACTAACACACTATCACGTGTACATTTGTCTGGGGAGAGGGGCCCTAACGTTTATTAGGTTCCGAAGGAGAGTCCATGATCCATCAGTGCAGCTCACCATTCCCATGAGTCATGGTTACTTTGGCTTTAGTAAAAAGGCCGTAAGGGAGCACACTGGCTCCCAGAATAGCCCCTGTGGGCCGGAGGTGATGAGCCAGAGACCTGATTTCGTCCAAACCCATCCAATATAGCCCCAGCATTCTCCAAAAAAAGCACATGACCCTTGAAGACAGGGAGCCTGACCTTGTTTTTGCTTCTCTCATTGCGGAGGCCAGTTGGATCTGTTTGTCTCCTTGGGATTTTTATATGTCCTGGATCAAAAAGAGTTAGGCTTGTGCAGACTGTGGTACACCTAGAATCTCAATTGTCGACATTTGCCAGACAACGGCTTTGGCCAGGACCTAGGGCATTGGTCACAAATCTGTTCAGTTAATACCAGTTGACCAAATAACCAAGATGCTAAATTGGCCAAATTAACAGACTGCAGTGTTTTACAGGATTGCTTAAGAACTTCAACAGAAATGTTTTAACAGCATTAACAACAATTTGGTTTCTGATTAATAAATATACAGAAAAACATATTTTATCATCAGTAACCAAAATTGTGGTATTTAGCGTTGAAATTGTTTATATTATGCTAACATCTAAGAGACAAAACAAAGTAAGCTAATTGATTGGCCTGCTGAATAGATTTTAACCCAAGACCACCACGTACAGTTGCACAGGCTGTGTACTATACCACCTCAAGAACTCCATGTGCATAGCCATGATGTGAGTGGTGCACAACACAGCAACCATGCCTTCAACAAATTCACTCCTCCCCAACCTAAGAGCCCTGTCATCATGTTAATTGCCCATTTCTCTCTGACCATGGACTTTTTCTCTGACTGTCCCCAAAGCCATCACCATCCTGTCCTTTTCAGAACACCATAAGAAGACCCTCTTTGTTAATGCATTTCCATTCCATTCTCTGACTCCCCTGCCTGCTTACCCCCAACTCCACTCTGCTGAGAAATGTATGCACATCCTAACATGGACATATTGTGCAAACAAGTCTTTGCCTAAGAACTATTGCAGGTGCACAAATCTAGCACCATGAAGATTGGAATGGGGAAGTTTATCAGCAGCAGATGGGACATACCTGATGGAGAAATTCCAAAGAGGGAAGACCTTACTCTGCCTGCCTCTGTCATGGAAATATACTCTGAGGCGGAAATGTACATAGTGTTCCCATAAGGGACTTAGAACCATCATCAATGCACCATGCACAGATACAGCATAAATGTGGGGATGGGGGTACATCAAGGACTCCCAGGCTGTAGGTGACCCTCTAGAATGTCAACATACCACTTAGCACCCCCATTATTCTTTTTAATTAAAGCGAAATTCACATAATATAAACTTAATCATTTTAAAGGGAAGAATTCAGTGGCATTCACAATGTTGTGAAACCACCACCTTTATCTAGTTCCAAAACATTTCAGCACTCCAAAATAAAGTCCCGTACCCATTAGGCAGTGACTCCCTATTCTCCCTCCCCCATCTCCCATCCTGACCCTTCGCAACCACTAATCTGCTTTCCGTGTCTCTTTGAGTGCCCCTATTCTGGACATTTTATATAAATGGAATCATACCATATGTGATCTTTGTATCTGCCTTCTTTCACTTAGCATAATATTTTCAAGGTTCATCCATGTTGTAATGTGTGTCAGTACTTCATTATTTTTTATGGCAGAATAATGGTCCAATATATGGGGAGACTACATTTCATTTATCCATGCACCCAATAATGGACATCTGAGTTGCTTCCACTTTTTAGCTATCATAAATAATGCTGCTATGAACATTTGTGTAGAACTATTTCTTGAGTGCTGTTTTCAGCTCTCTTGTGTAATACCCAGGAATGGAATAGTTCAGCTCTCTTGTGTATATACCCAGGAATGGAGTAGTTCAGCTCTCTTGTGTAATACCCAGGAATGGAATTGCTATGCATCTCCTCATGATATCCTGTTGTTTTTCTAGCCTTATTCTGAATGTTTTTAGCATAGGTCAAGGTAAGCAACCTTCTCCTGTCAATAAGCAGATAATAAATATTTTAGGCTTTGCAAGCCATATGGTCTCTGTTGCAACAACTGGACTCTGCCTTTGTAGCATGAAGCAACCACAGACAATCCGTAAAAAGTTTATTGTGCTCCAATAAAAGTTTATTGACAAAAACAGACAAAGGGTCAGATTTGGCCCTCAGGCTGTGGCTTGCCAACCTCAGCTCTGGGACAAGCCCAGTGGGTGCAGCCTCTTCCAAGTGCCCCTTTTCACAGGGGAGGCACCTCCTCCAACCCAGCTTTCTGTTGTCCATGAGGATGGGCAAGGGAGATGGACTTAGCCCGTGGCAGAAGAGAGTCGAGGCATTGCCTTTAAAACTGATTATGAGGCTGCACACGGTGGCTCATGCCTGTAATCCCAGCACTTTGGGAGGTCAAGGCAGGCGGATCACAAGGTCAGGAGATCGAGACCATCCTGGCTAACACGGTGAAACTCCATCTCTACTAAAAATACAAAAAAAAAAATTAGCCGCATGTGGTGGCGGGCACCTGTAGTTCCAACTACTCGGGAGGCTGAGGCAGAAGAATCGCTTGAACCCAGGAGATGGAGGTTGTCATGAGCCGAGATCGCACCACTGCACTCCAGCTTGGGTGACAGAGTCAGACTCAGTCTCAAAAAAACCTGGTTATGAAATATGTGAAATCTTGGGATGTGCTTGTGCCGTGAACAGCAGGGTTGCATTCTCTGCTGATTTTTAAGAGTTAGACGAGCATCTTTCAGGTGGTTTTTGAGAATGAAAGTTTGATGAGTACCTTGACCAATCTCTTGTTCTTTCTAACATTCACCCTTTCTGAGATTTATCGGGGAGAAAGGGTCACTCAGGCTCAAAAACTCACTCACCCAACAAGCATTTACTGAGTCCTTACTGTATGCAGGCACTATGCTAAATCTTCAGTATTTAAAATAATGCATTCCAGGAGGTTTTCTTGGGCAGGTTGGCTTGGATACCTCTAGTGATAGGGAGCTCACTACCTACACAGGATATCCTACCCCATGGCTGGACAGTGCTTTGCACCTCAGAAGTAACTAAACCTCACCAGTATGCTAATACACCTCCCTCCAACCAGTCAATATCAACAGGCACCTCCACCATAAACAGGTACATAGAGAACAGGTAAGAAAATGAGGAAATGGCAATCAAACAAAGAAACACTGACTGCAGCTCTTCTCACTCCCGGTATTTCTAAAAAGCAAAACAAAATCAATTTCACACTCAAGACATCTTGAAATGTTCCCAAACTTGGGCAAAGTTGCAACTAAATTCTAAGGCACTGCTTCCCATTAAGAAGAAATTAGGAAAGAAAATTATCAGAACTCTTTGCTTAAACCATGATCTCAGCCAGGCACAGTGACTTAGGCCTATAATCCCAGCACTTTGGGGGCGGAAGTGGGTATATCACTTGAGCTCAGGAGTTAAAGATCAGCCTGAGCAATATAGCAAGATCCCATCTCTACAGAAACTTAAAAAACTTAGCTGGGCACAATGGCGTGAACCTGTGGTACAGCTGCTCAGGAGGCTAAGGGGGGAGGATCGCTTGGGCCCAGGAGGCCAAACCTGCAGTGAGTCATGACTGCACACTGCACTCCAGCCTGGGCGACAGAACAGAGTGAGATCCTGTCTCAAAATACAAAAAACAAACAAATAGGGCTGGGCACACTGGCTCATGCCTGTAATCCCAACACTTTGGGAGGCCAAGGTGGGTGAATCATGAGATCAGGAGTTCAAGACCAGCCTGACCAACGTGGTGAAAGCCTGTCTCTAAATACAAAAATCGGATGGGAGTGGTGATGCACACCTGTAATTCCAGCTACTCAGGAGGCTGAGGCAGGAGAATCGCTTGAACCCAGGAGGCAGAGGTTGCGGTGAGCCAAGACTGTGCCACTACACTTCAGACTGGGCAACAAAGCAAGACTCCATCTCAGAAAAAAAAAAAAAAAAAAAATCTCATCTCCAGAAAAGGCAAATGAGAATCTGGACAGCACAGAGATGAAAATGCAGGCCTTGGGACCTAGCATGTCTGGGTTTGAAAAGCTGCTCTTTCTCCCTTTAGCTGGGGAATCTGGGGCACGTCGTTTCTTAGAGGAGGCAGAGTTTCCTCAACTGTAAAACCGGGTTAGGATAGTACCGATTTCATAGGATGGCTGCAGGATGGAAGGAGACACCCACCTCTATTGGCCACATGGAGGCTTCCCACCTGGCCACTCTCTTGCAGCTAAATAGAAGAAGCTGTAGAGACCCCGCAGAGATGGCTCATAAGTGCCACAAGGGTCTACGGATTCGATTCAAAGAAAAAAATAAAGTCCAGAGGAAATGGAGACAGACAGAGGTCAGGCCCAGGGAAAAAGGAGAAGAAGCACAGCTGAGCCACCAAATGCAGAAGCCGCTAGAGGCAGCGTCCCCACCCCACCCCTGCAAGAGCCTCCTAGAAATACGTGGCTTCACCTCTTCCTGCCCACACACCTGCAAGATCCTGTTCTCAAGCTGCAGTCTGTACGAATTCGCAACCCTCGACTCCATTCCAAGTTACAAAATCCATTCCAACAGCCACAGCCAGAAATGGATAAAAATGAAACTAGAATACGTCATAGGGCATAGCACATCTAGGGGAAGTACTATATGGAGTTCAACTTTTTCAGTAATATGCACATGTATATACCTGCTTATGTCATCTACGTAGGGATACAGGCACACTTACACATACTAGAATCAACAATGTCAGGTGCAGTGTGCACAGTGTATGGTAAGAGTATGTACTGGTCGAGTGCAGTGGCTCCTGCCTGAAATTCCGTGAGAGACGGAGGTGGGAGGATTTCATGAGAACAGGAGTTCAAGACCAGCCTGGACAATATAGTGACCCTCTCTCTCAAAAAAAAAAAAAGGTTAAAAAAAGATTATTCAGAAAAACCTTTCTTATTATTATATATGTATATGCAATGTATACATACATACATATGTACATATGTATGTATATACCTATTTTGTTAAATTGTTTTTGGTTTCACACATATGTATACGTGCACACACAATAGAACATGGGCTTCTCGCTGTGAGTTACAGTCAGGAAGATTGAAGCCACTGTCAATGCATCCTTCAGGGGCGGCTCTCAGGGCTCCTGGAGCCCCTGAAAGGGGAAAGCTGGCAGTTGCATCCTGTGGCCCCCCTGCGCTGCCAGGGAGAACAGGCAAGGCATGAGAAGCCAGCCAGCAAGGGCCTTCCCTGTGGAGAGCAATGGGGTGTCCATTTATTTCCTGAAGAGCCAAGGGCATAAAATCAATTCTAAATGTAACAATTAAATTCCAATTAAGAAATAATTTTAAAATGTGAAAAAGTCTCTAATAGGTACCAACTGATGTCTCTCAGCATCCTTGAGACTTTCCTTGTCCCCTATGCCAAAGTTATAAGCAAAGCTCGCACCCGAGGAGGTTCTGATTTTTCATGAACCTGAGTCAGGTTCTCAGGAACCAAAGATTAGAGTATTGATTCTTCCAGCATTCAGCATGTCTAATAGCACCCGGGGGTTATAAATGGCAACAAATCCTGTGAAATATCAGCCTAGAGAATACAATCTTTATTTTACAACACTTACGAAGACATCCTCTAAGGTTTATTTTAGAAATAAATAACATTATAAGAAGCAATTTTAGTCACCAAACAGCCTGTTGTTACAGAAAAATATCTGAGCCCCAGAATCTTAGGCAGATGCCCTCACTAGCTTGTGTGTGATCAGGACAACGGGGTCTGTGAATGTCCCACCCAGTTGAGAGGCTCCTCTCTCAATCCCTGTCCATTTATCCGGCTGGGAGCGCTGTAGTTCGGGTCTCTATTGCTTCCTTTTTTTCAGGTGCTCGATTTTTTTCCCCAAGTCAAACAGGATGGCATCCGTCTAAGTTAACAGCTAAGAACATCAAAATCCCCAGGGCTCCATGTCTCCCGCCCTCAGCACCAGCCGCCCCTCTCCTTCCCCTCCATAAGAAGAAGGAGAAAAGTATAGCTCAGGTGCCAGGCAGACATTCCTGGTAAGAAAGCTCTCATTCAGGGGGTCTAATCACAGACCCCAAAGTGTCCTGTCTGTGGACAGAATTTCAGCAGTCTGGAACTTGCATAGAGAAATGATGACTTCTTTTCACTAATCTCTAGCTGAACATTAGTATTTTCTTCCAGCATGAATGTACACAACAAGCCACAGAAGCAAGAACAGTATCTGACACTTGGTCATCAGTTAGAAATCACATGCTTTCATACAACACTGCGTCTGTTCCAGGAATCTCAGAAGAGCGTCCCTGCCCATCAATACATGGAAATGAGAGTAGTTATCAGGACTGTTGATAGATCTATGAAAACATGAATTTTTTTCAAGAGCACAAATTTTTAAAAAATTACTTGGGTAACTATATATCAGTGTAATTGATTTCCTCTGTAACCCAGAATGTTTTATTTTATAAATTTAAAAGCATTCTCCTAATAAGGGGTCCATGGAGGTCATAGCACCCAAAGAGGAAGGAACTCCCTACCGTCATCAAAAACTCAGCTCATGGGGCTGACTCACACAGGGGATCCCTAACCAAGGCTGTGGGCCAGGTGGGTGCAGACTCCGAGGGAGCCTGCGGGGAGACGGTTGCTCCTCAGCATCCATCAGCATCTTTGCCACATTCACACTTTATAATAACTAAACTGACTCAAAGTGTTTTGCAGAACAGAAACGGCTGATGATAAATGTTTTTTTCTCACATAACAGTTTACAGACAGTATGCAAGCCATTGCACTAGAACCCCACACTGCTAGGCTGGCAAGCTGGGTATGTTGTCATTTCTTAAATTAAGAAGCTGAAACTCAAAGAAATGTAATGCTTTGTTCAGAGTCATGGAATCCATCTGCTGGTGGCAGAGCAAAGCCTCACAGCTGTCTTCTGACGCCAAGTCCTGGCTCTTGGCTGGGCTGCCTCTCCAGGTGCTGGCATCCCTTGCACCTGCGGGCATGTGCCACGCATGTGCTCTGTGCTGGCCCCCCTCCCACACCCCTGCCGAGCCCCTTGGTATGAACTTAGGTGCATGGGTCACCCCGTGACGCTGATCATTAGGAGAAGTACGCACTTACTTATTGGCCTGAAGTCCCTTGGTTTCTTACAAGCTTGAAGCGCTGCACTTCCATTGTCCCAGTGCCATGACAAGCCAGGCAAAGGTAAACAATAGCACTAACTAATGGTCACAACGCGGGACTATCCACTTTCCCCAGAATGTTTGCAAAAATGCATGCCAAAGGTCATAAGCCAATTCCATTTCCCAACCCGCTGCTGTGCTTAGAGTCCTCCTGCTTCTTCTCCAGCTGGGACTCTCAATAAAATCCAATGCCTGCAGCGGGAGGGTTTGGCCTCTGGCCCCTGTCACTGGGTAGGGCCTGGCTGGTGGCCTGGTGATGCCAGGGAAGCCAGCTTCATGCACGCCAGTCTCCTCATCTCCCCATGTGGGGAGTAGGAAAGACACTTTCCACCCATTTTACAGATTCAAAAACAGAGCCCACCAGTGTGTGTACAAGCCAGGTTGGCATCTGAGTCCCCACCCCATCCTTGGTTCAGTGCAGGATAAAGAGGGCTCACGGTCTCCACGCCTGCTGCATAACACTGAATTATCCTCCCTCTCTGTTTTATAGTCATGATAGCCCCACAAAAGGATTTTCCGGCAAAAACAGCCCTTTGCCTCTTCCCCTGTCTTCTGACCTCTTAAATTTCCCTCCAGTTTCTGGAACTTCTTTGAAGGGAATCGCCCTAAACTACTCGTCACAAAATTACATGGGGTGGAGCTAGAACATTTGTGCTTAGGATGTAAGACCCTGTTTAAACAGCGCTCTGTTTTGCAAGCTCTGATGTTTAGCATCTGTCTATCTCCTGGGTTTGTGGGGGTGGGGCAGAGGTGGGCGTGGCGTGACTCACTGCAACAGGTTGCGTAAACCTTGTTAGTGCAAGATGAGTGAGAATTCAGGTGCATATACTTGAATGAGCATCAGCATAGCATCAGCCCTTGGATAGCATCTCTGCTTTCCTGGGAGATTGGAGGCTCACCGAGTCTCCTAGCAAGAAAAGGGTCAACGGCAGCTGAAAGTTGGGGGGCAGCGGATGCTGAAGTTCTGGACCTAGCCCTGTTGAGCTTGAGCAAGGTCGAAATTTTCCTGACATCTTCCGGGTGTTTCCACAGTTGAGGATACCAAATGGTGTGGGCGGCTTGCTGGTGCCAAGTATAACAAGATGGACAACCGGGCACTTACTGGGCCCATGCTGGTGGCTGTAAGTGGCCAGTCCTGGCAGTGGGAGGTGGGAGATAACCAGAGCTTGACAAAGAGAGAACAGACATTTCCTCCACAGTGACAGAGGGGCCCCTACTCCCATCTCCTGTCCACCTTCCAGCCAGTGACTCTAACATGCTCAGCACAAGCATCCCTGGGGTATTTGCTAAAAAGAGAGGTTCCAGACCGTGTCCCACGGCTACAGAAGCCAGTTCTCCACTCTGGAGAGCTGCAATTCTACAAGCACCCCCACATGCCCATGGCTCTGGAATGCTGAGAGGCATCAGAATCTCCAGGGACACTTGTCAATATGCATGCATTTACATTTACCCCAGTCTATGAATCAGCATCTCGTAAACCAGGCCAGACGACTCTCAGACATCTAAAGTTTAAGATCCTACTTTTGATGAGTGATTTTCAAAGTGCAGTCCTCAGACAAGCAACATCAGTATCACCCGAGAGCTTGTTACACATGCACATTCTTGGGCCCCACCCCAGACCTCCTGAGTCAGAAACTCAGGACGGGGCCCCGCCCTCCAGGTGAGACCCACTGGAGTAGACTGTGAGCTTCCCAAGGCCATGGACTTGTCCTGCTCCCAGCTTAGAGTGTGGTACTTGGTGCTGAGTCAGCACTGGGGCTCTCCCTGGCTTCCAAGAGAAATGAGTTTTCCTCACCACGGACTGCCCAGGAGACCCCATCTGGGCCAGAAGGAGCTGTCCGCTGTCTCCCTCTCCCAGGGGCCAGGACACAGCTCCTTGGGCACCTGTATTTGCAGGGAAGGCTGCTGTAGGAGGAGACAGCAGGCCTTGCCCTCAGTTTGGCTAACTTTTCACAGCTCCAGTTTAATCTATCTTGCTCTGCAACTACAAAAGAATTGCCCGTGCCTTATGCATTAACCTCAGAGTCCCAGGAGTGCAATGTCCAATGTGGGGCGTGCTTTCTCTACTAGCTTAAAGCAGAGAACAAATACCCCTCGGCTCCTATATGAACGCGGACTGCTCATTCTCGTGATGGCTCTGAACAAAGCCAGGGGTCCCCTTTAAGTTGGCTTAGACATCTGCATTTCTGTCCCAGTCCTACTCATTTACAGATAACACACGGGGTCCTCTAAGCCCTTGCCACCCCTTCGCAGTCTCATTCCACTCTTCCCTCACCCTTCCCAGACGAGCTCACGCACCCCTCAGCCAGGAGACTTCTCCAGCCCTTGCCAGTCCTGGCTGAACTGCCTGCTCTCCAAAGGGGAAGAAGCCATCGCCTTCAGTATCTGGCACTTTGGGGCTCTCTAGAACCTTTGTTTTATTTCCTTACTAAAAATAATAGTCTGATCAGGGCAGGGTCAATATTTAGTGTTTTATTTTCATTCCTTCAAATTGCTCGGCACCCCAGAGAGTTTCGATCATGAAGGTTCTCAGTCAGTGTTGGACAGCAGCATAGAGGCCAGTCACAAAAGCAAGAAACCACAGGGCCACGGTTGCCGATGAATGGCTGTGGATCTTTACACGCCCTGAGGATGGATCCAGATCAACTGGGCGTCTGTCCAGCAGCCTAGGGGTGAGCTTTGGGTCCTTTACAAAAACAAGAAGGCAGTAGCACCCCCTGAAAACTATGTCTTACACTTAGCCTGCCTCTACAGTGCAGGTCCTTCCAACCTGCTGTTTAGCAGGGAGAAGGGGTCCAGGCGTGGTGGCTCATGCCTGTAAAGCCAGCACTTTGGGAGGCCAAGGCCTCGGGTGAATCACTTGAGGTCAGGAGTTTGAGACCAGCCTGGCCAACATGGTGAAACCCCATCTGTACTAAAAATACAAAAATTAGCCTGGCACAGAGGTGCACACATGTAATTAATCCCAGCTACTCGGAAGGCTGAGGCAGGAGAATCACTTGACGCCAGGAGACAGAGGTTGCAGTAAGCCAAGATCACACCACAGCACTCCAGCCAGGGCATCAGAGCGAGACTCCATCTCAAAAACAAATAAATAAATAAAGGCAGGAAGGAGGATTTTGGAACTGGAATTGGCTTCAACAGACCTGCGTTCAAGTTGTAGCTTCACTACATAGTATTAATATCAAAATAACTGATAACCTACAGGTGACCTCAGCCACTGCCCTCCTCTGGCCCACTCTGGAGGGATCTGGCTCTACAGTGTGGATTTCTGCCCTTCCTGCACCCTCCCAGGAGGATGCTGCTCTTATCCTGTGTTGGGGGGCATTTGAGTTTGGAAATCAAGGAGAACTGGGAAGAGAGGAGAGCTTCAGCCATGGCTGGTGGGAGGCGTTGGAAAGGAGGTCAGAAGAACGCAGTCAGAGAGTGTGGGAAAACTGGAATGCCAGAAGAAGGAGAAATGAAATGAGAAGGGGTGCTGGGAATTATAAGTCAGATCCCCTTAATGTCCTTCCAGAAGTGTAAATAAATAATTCGATTTCCTTTACATTGATCTTCAATGATCAAACTGTGCTTCTTAAATGAAACATGATTCTCAGAGACAGTCATGGCTGCAATGCAGTTACAATGATGACGATGAGGCTTTCCTGGCCCTGGAGCTAACTACATCCCACGAATTTGGCCCCGAGATAGGTACTGCTGTCATCATAACCTTGCAGGTAGGGACGGTCATGCAGACAAGTTAAGAGGTTGCCCGGGCCCGACAGCTGCCGAGGCAAAGCCTGGATTGGCACTCGTGCTGGTGCCAGGCTGGTGCTCTCGGACACTCATGTCCTGTCTTTAGACAGGGCCAGCCCCTCCCCATCCAACACTCCAGCCAGGCTCCCACACCTTTCCTTAAAAGCGAACCAGATCCAGGACCAACAGCTGATGGCACTCCGGGAAACTGAGCCCCAAGTTGATGTCTGAGGCTCAAATTCACTCTGATTCAACCCCACAAGGAGCCAGCTGGGGTCTGAGCCGGGGCAGCAGGGACAGAGCCTGCCACCGCCAGGGGTCTGCTGCCAGCAGGCATCGCCTCAGAGGGCGCAGCCCGCGGGCAGAATGGAAACCAGACAGGGGGCTCTCCAGGCCCGCTGGGCCAGCCATCCGGAGGGTCTGCAGCTAATTAAGACTGAAGGGAGTGCTGAATAACCCTTTTGTGGATCAAAAGCACTCTGTTGGAAACCCAGCTAACAAATCCAACAAAACTGACTTCATAGTTTCTTATGAGAAAACCGTGAATACGTCGAGGACTGAAGAAGCGCTTTGTTCCAGACCTTCGTGGGAGCACCAGAGATTCGGATTACAAAGCGGCCCTCCCCGACTGCAACAAACAGCACCTCGCTGAAGCCCAGGCTGCCTTGGTGTAGGAAAGCCAGAAATAACACATTACACTGAACGGGGCCCTAGTGTGGCCACAGCCACTCGCTCATGTGCTTCATTCCAGAAAAGGACACACACACCCCACTCCGATCCGTTCAGAACCAGACCAGACTGGAAGGCTGGGCACAAACCACTCTGAGCCCCTCCCCAAAGGGGGTGTCTACTGAGCCTGTATCAGGATGAGTTCTTCAGACATTTAAAAGGCTTCAAACACACCCCTTGCCAGGATCCCAGCCTTAGGGACTGTAATGTAATTGATCTGGGTGCAGCCTGACATCAGCATTTGTAGGAGCTGCCTGGGTGCCATGGGTCAGACGGTGTCCCCACCAGAACATATATCCACCCAGTACCTCTAAATGTGACTTGACTAGAATAAGGGTCTTTGTAGATGTCAATAACCCTTTACCGACTTTCCCAAGAATACTCTCCGGCAGAATTTACCCCAAAATAACTTTGCTACAAAATACCTTGCTTTTATTATTGTTTTCAAATCGCTCTAGTATATTGACTTTGGAAACAAAACACATCCTGCTATGTACAGCATTCTGTTTTTAGTAATGGTATTTCCATTTACAAACTATAGTAATTCTCCAGTGCTGAAAACTGTCAAATCCTAGAAAACATAGCATTTCTACATGTGGTGTTAACATGGTTCTTGAACATTTATTGGCCAGAGAGTCATCTGATGAATCTGATTCTTCTGAAACAGATGATTCTGATGGTTTAGATGATTCTATTGTTAGTTCTGTGTAGAAATAACTCCAAGAACAGTTTTTGTATTTTATTTTCACATCAAAAATCCGTCAGATTTGCTTCAGCCTCAAAGAGCATGTTTATGTAAAACATGAGTGCTGGCAGCCAGCTGCACTTTACTTTCTAGACGAATAAAGGGTGAAGGTAAAGCTCTCTAGATGAGCTCATCCTGGATGAGGGCAGGCCCTAAATCCAACGACGTGTGCCCTCAAAGGAGACGAAGAGGCGACACTGAGAATAAGGCTGCGTAAGACAGAGGCAGAGACTGGAGAGAAGCTAGTTCCGTACAAGGAAGGCGAAGGATGGGGTCACCAGGAAAAGGAGGGAGGCCTGGAGCATGTGTTCCCGCACAGCCGCCAGCAACCCTGCCCACACCTTGACTTTGGCCTTCAGAATTGTGAGATAGCAAATTTCTGTGTTCTAAGCCAGCGGTCCTCAACATTTTTGGCACCCGGAACCCGTTTTGTGGGAGATAATTCTTCCACACACAGTGGGGGATGGTTTGAGGATGACTCAAGCCATTACGTGCATTGCGTGCCTTATTTCTGCTATTATTACATTGTCATCTGTAATGAAATAATTATGCAACTCACCAGAATGAAGAATCAGTGGGAGACCCGAGCTTGTTTCCCTCTGAGGGTGATGGGAGACAGGGAGATGGTCAGGCATGAGATTCTCATAAGGATCGCACAGTTCACGATGTCTCGCACTCCTATGAGAATCTAATGCCGCTGCTGACCTGACAGGAGGTGGAGCTCAGGTGGCAATACTTGCTGGCCCACCACTCACCTCTTGTCCAGTGCTGGTCCGTGGCCTGGGGTTGGAAATCCCATTTCTAAGTCACGCAGCTTGTAGCGGTTTGTTACAGCAGGAAACTCATACAGCAGGCGCCTTTGGGTGGCCCTAATCTGATAAGACTGACATACCTATAAGAAGAGGAGGTTAGGACCCAGACACACACACACATAGAGGGATGCCCCTGTGAGGATTCAGGGAGAAGAGGCCGTCTACAAGCCAAGGAGAGAGGCCTCAGGAGGAATCAGCGCTGCCCACACCTTGCTCCTGGACTTCAGCCTCCAGAACCAGGAGGAAACAAATGTCTATCGCTTAAGCCACCCGGCCACGGTATTTATTAGGTGGCCCTCGCAGACTCATACACTAGGTACTTGCTGTATGTTATTTTATCTGATCCTCATGGCGATTTTGTAAGTTGTGTTTAGGCCGTGCATGGTGGCTCACACCTGTGGTCCCAGAGAAGAGTGTGAGACCAGCCTGGACTACATAGTGAGACTCAATCTCTGGAAAAAATTAACACTTAGCCAGACACGATGGCACATGTCTGTAGTCCCAGCTACTCAGGAGGCTGAGGGGGGAGGATCATCTGAGCCCACGAGTTTGAGGCCGCAGTGAGCTGTGACTGTGCCACTGCACTCCAGCAGTCTGGGCAACAAAACAGGACCCCATCTCTGAAAAAAAAAAAAAAAGTGGTTGTTTTATTATTATTCCCTTTTTGCAAATGAGGAAAATACAACTATAAAAGGTGAAATGGCCCATCCAAACTCACACATACGGGAAATGTCAGAGCCAGAATCCAGCCTGGCCTCTTCCGGGTCACAGCCAGCGCCAAGGTCCCTGGTTCCGGATGGGTGCCCATAGACACAAGGGTCTTCCAGGCCGGGACATGCTCCCTCTGAGCAGGCAGTCTAGAGCCAGCGACGCTCACTGTTTTGCCACTCTCGGGCCTAGAGCAGAGGGCTTTGGACGTCTCTTGCGTTGTCTCAGGGCTATATAGTCCCAGGTCAAGGGTAAGAAGAAGGGGGAGTCCCCAAGGCCACAGTTGGGGTCCTCAGTGAACATCTGGGTCAAGAAAACCTCCAGAAGGTGCACCTTCTGTCAGCAACCTGGGAAAGAAACGGTGCGTTTCTATGAAGAATAGATGCATTCACTTCCAACAGGCACAAGCTTTAGTTCTCTTTAATAAGAACAATACTGCCCATCGTCTATATTGAGATAGGCTGTTTTTTCAGTATTTTTACCCAGAGTAACTAATTTAACCCTCAAAACACACCAGAAAAATAAGTAAAGGAAGAATCTCTCCATTTTACAAGAAAATCTCAGGTTCAGAAATGTCTGTGCTTGGCAGGCCGTAGTAGCTCACACCTGTAATCCCAGCACTTTGGGAGGCCAAGGTGGGTGGGTCACCTGAGGTCAGGAGTTCCAGACCAGCCTAGCCAACATGATGAAACACCATCTCCACTAAAAACACAAATATTAGCTGGGCATGGTGGCACACGCCTGTAGTCCCAGCTACTCCAGAGGCTGAGGCAGGAGAATTGCTTGAACCGAGGGGCTGGAGGTTGCAGTGAGCCAAGATTGTGTCACTGCAGAAATGTCCATGCTCTCTGCATCAGCTTCATCTCTGCAAAACGGCGGTAACACCTCCGGCCTCTCAGGCTGTAGGGAAGACAAAATGAAGCAGTGGACCCAACACACAGGCACGGCTGTCACCAAGTAACTGCTCAGTTAAAGGTCACCCATGACAATGTTGTTCCCAAGGTCTTAGCACTAACTAGAGCCAGGGCCAAGCCCCCTGGAGTCTAGAACTTTCTATACTCAGCACAACATTCTCTGCACCCTGCCTTTTTAGGAAGTTGATTCATGAATTCAAAAACAGCCCAACTCAGACAGTCACCCTCCCCCATCCCTTCCCCTCTCTCAGGCCCAGCCCTGGACATTAACCACTCCCCATGCTGCTCCTCCTCCTCCCCACCCCCTGGCCCCATGGTGGGGAAGGCAGGGCAGTTCCCTGGCATCCAGCTGGCTCCTAAGTGTCGGCTGAGTGATTTCATGAATGAGCAACTACCCCAGCTGATTACTCTGAAGGTTCAATTTTGATTTTTTAATTTCTATGTCTCGCGGTATTGCCAGGAAGACTGATTTATAGATTAAAAGACAAATCTTCTCAGGCTTAATAAATATTGACTCACGAATACAAGATAAATATCGCTTCATAAAGATCACTATATAAACAGCAAGAGGTTGAACATATACATTGGAGATGAACGCTAACTGCATGCCTTGAAAAAGTAGGTCATTTTGAAATAGTGGAGCAGAAACTCTTTAACATGGGAAGAGGTTCGTAATAAACTGGTGACAAACACTATGCATAGTAGGGCCCCTTCAAGTAAGGAAAGATCTACCCCAGATCCTTCACAGTGCGTTTGAGTGCAGAGAGCAATGTGGATGTTTTACCTTTTCATTGATCTCTATTTCCTAAGATGAGCAAACAGCAGTACTTTCAAAACAGAATCACTTTATTTAAATAAAGTTAAGCAAGGTGTACTGGCTCCTGCCTATCATCCCGTTATCTGAGAGGCTGAGGCAGGAGGATCTCTTGGGGCCAGGAGTTTGAGACCTACCTGGACAACACAGTAAGACCCCATCTCTACAAAATGACAACAGAAAATTAGGTAGACATAGTGGCAAGCACCTGTAGTCCCAACTACTCGGGAGGCTGAGACGGGAGGATCACTTGAGCCCAGGAGGTCAAGACTGCAGTGAGCTGTGATCGTGCCACTGCACTCCAGCCTGGGCAACAGAGTGAGGCCCCATCTAAAAAAATAAGAAATACAACGTTTAAAAAAAAGCCAAAAAGACTCCTAATCTTTTATGACTGTGTGGCAAGCTATGAACTCCTTCTCAGAAGAATGTTTTTAAATGCATTAAAGAAAACACGAGGTGGGGAGAGTTCCGAAGGAAACCAATGATGCTAAAACATACAGAATTATCAAAACAGTTATTACACTTCTGTTAGAAGAATAGATGGGCTACTTTAACATCTTAAACAGCAAGAACTGGCAACAAGTCTAGTGAACTGGGCACTTGGAAGCACCATGAGCATAAGCAGTATTTCTGGATAGCAGTAACACCGTGTTCAGGTGTCCAGGGTTTCTGTGGTGACCACGTGGTCTGATGCTCACCCCACAGTGGAAGGAGATGCTAAATTCCATTATAGGTTAGAGGTCAGTGAAAAGGAAGCTGCAGTTTGTTCCCATCCAGGCACAAGGACCCTTGAATTTGTCCGTGGTTAAGAACAGCTCATCCAGGAGCAGAGCGAGAGGCTGGACAGCGCGTCCTCCCCTCCTCTCCCCGCCTTCGCATCCTCCTGGCTGCCTCACGTTTTCTCCGTGGGCCTGGCTGAACACACGCACACACAGGCCCAGGGGGAGACCCCCGCAGCCAGGGGCTGTCGGGCTGCAGAGACACATCTTCAGTCACATCTTTTATAAAACAGTCACTATGGGCCGGGGCGGGTGGCTCACACCTGTAATCCCAGCACTTTGGGAGGCCGAGGCTGGCAAATCACCTGAGGTCGGGAGTTTGAGACCAGCCTGATCAACATGGAGAAACCCCGTCTCTACTAAAAATACAAAATTAGCTGGTTATGGTGGCACGTGCCTGTAATCCCAGCTACTCAGGAGGCTGCAGCAGAATCACTTGAACGCAGGAGTCCAAGGTGGTGGTGAGCAGGGATTGCGCCATCACTCCAGCCAGGGCAACAAAAGTGCAACTCCGTATCAAAAAAAAAAAAAGTCACTATGAAATGATGGTGACTGTGCAGTAGCTCCAAGCAGTCGGTGTCTTTTGCAAAGATTTCCACTGTGTCTGTCCTCCGCAGCCAACTCCAGGTAAGGCAAGACGGACCCTCGGCGAGTTGCGGCCCCCAGCAGGTACAGCCTGTTACCTTCTCCTCACATCTGCCACCAAATGAACCTGCCCCCTTTCCCAGTAACCCCAAGAAAAGCCTCAGGACCAATCGGGAGAGGAAGAAGCTGTCCACATAGACAGAAGGAAGGGATATGTCTCCTCATTCCCACATGGCCTAGCCCAGGTGGAAGCCCCATTTCCCTAGCTGGGAGGAGCCCTCTCCTGGCAAGGAGGCTGGTGGAAAGGACAAAACCATTTTGGAAGGAGCCAAGAGGAATAAAAATGGCAGGTTGCCTGCCTTAGTTTAAACAGAATATCAAGGCCACGACCTCATCTGAAGTCGCGTACAAGGCACACCACTCATAAATTAACTTTTCTCAGCTTCTCTTTAAAACCTGTTAGCGAGTGGGCCATCCAATCACGGGCCACAGCTCATGTATGGAGAATCCGTTTGTTGGGAAGTCATCTTCAAACCCAAAGAACAAGGCAAACCCAACCCCCAAAGAACCCAGATGACTCCTTGTTTCCCCATTTCATTCTTAAAAAAGTACTTCTCCCAGGTTCCAGCAGAGTGCTGTTCTCATTTTAGAAGGCTGGCTAACTGTGGGCACAAGTCATATTTCTCGAAGACGTGTCTGTTCTTTTCTTGAATGGAATTGTTTTGTTCATTTGTTTCACTTCCTCTTTGGGGATACCAAGGAACAGGAGTTCCCTTTTTCCTGGTATTAGAAGTGCGTCAGTTCAAGCATGAGTAAATGAAAAGCAAAGAATAAGAGGCTGGCTCCATTGGGTGATGACATGCACCTGCTATGAGATTTGGGAAGCCATGATGTGTCACGGTTGCTCCTGAATTATTGTCCAACACGTCCCCAGAATGAGGGTGAGGCTAGTCTCTAAAGACATGTCCATGAGCCAGGCAGCACATAACAGAGACAAGGAAGAGGACAGAGGTCCCTTGGGGGCTTTGTCACCTGGAAGCAATCCAAAGGCTTATCCTAAGGGCAGGGGAAAATGAAGAACACAAAGTCACTAGTCAATGTTAGGAGGAGGGCATCCAAGTCCCCATCAGCCTGTAATGCAGCAGACTGACGAGCGGTTGGTGCCACCGTCACAGCCCTGTGCTTTCTCTGCCCCCAGTAGGACTTCGAACCTTCCGAAGGCTTCAGTGTGAATGATGAATTCTGCCTATGAAAAGGACCACATCTAATCTATTAGTTTACATCTCAACATGATTCAAAAATAGATCAGCAAAAACATATTTAGCAAAAAAAAAAAAAAAAATGCAATGTCATCAGATGCAAATGGTGACAGAGATTTCTTCCTAGGCCTAGATATGCAAACAGAACAAGTGTAAGGGCTGTATACACAGTCACAGTGTGGGTGCAGATAAGAGAGGAATGTCCCAGGGAGCTTCGGTTGATGGAATTCCACACTCCATGACCACACAGCCCACGAGGGAGTAGACCACAATTTCACCCAGAACCACAAATGAGCCTCCTTCTTTTTCAAGAATGACGCCAAGCTCTAATCCCTCCTCACCAAGTCTTTACGAGCTTAAAGTAACCGCATTTTAAAATCTGTCCCCTTTGGACAGTTTGCCAAGCCCCTTGCTCTCTGTTAGAAGAAGCACGTTTCATGCTGACTGTTCCCACGTCCCCCGAGTCTTCTTTTCAGCCCAAAAGCTGGGAACTTTCTACTTTGACCACCAGTGCTTCTCTGGCAGGTGATTTTCCCCTGCTATTTTCCTTGATGTCCATCTCTTTAAAAACCAACAGTATGGCCAGGCGCTGTTGCCCATGCCTGTAATCCCAGCACTTTGGGAGGCCGAGGATGGCGGATCACAAGGTCAGAAGATCAAGACCATCCTGACCAACGTGGTGAAACCCCATGTCTACTAAAAATACAAAAACTAGCTGGGTGTGGTGACTTGTGCCTGTAATCCCAGCCCCTCGGGAGGCTGAGGCAGAAGATCACTTGAATCAGGGAGGCGGAGGTTGCAGTGAGCCAAGATCCAGCCTGGGCCACAGAGCAAGATTCCATCAAAAAAAAAAACAGTATATGAACTCAGGACATGAGTTTTGAACTCAGGACACTTGTGTGATGCAGTAACAGGCGGAGTGAGGGGCAGCAGTGGGCGAGCGAAGGGGTTAAGGGTAGAGGAAGTCCTGGAAGCCAGGCAGACCCACCCCTTCCTGAGTGTTTCCTGTTTTCTCATCTGGGCTGCTGAAATGAAGGAGGTAAGTGCATATAAAGCACTGCCCATGCTTTCTGGCCCCGCTCCGGGCTCTAACTATCGGTTGCAGCCATGCTGAGGACTAACCTCAGCCCAGGAAAAGGCTGGAGGCGGCCCACCTAAAAGCAGATGCTTCCCAAGGCCCGGTCACCGCACAAGAGCCAAACGCACATACCAGATGAGATAGTTTGCAATTGGAGGGGACCTGCTCTCCTGAAAAAGTCACCCTGAAAGTTCTTATTGGCCAGATCTGATGGTGTTGAGGTTGGAACCAACTGCAAAGAGGTAACCGCAGACCTTGGTTGCCAGAGAAGTCACTGTTTTTTCCAAGCAGCAAAACCACACACGAATCCCTCGGAGCTTGTCTGGAGCCCTCAAAATCTCACTGCCAACAAAAATGTGTCCCCTCGAGTTACAGCACAAACTTCAGAGGGGAGGGAATTTAATGCACAGAACCACCCACCAGGGAAGGACAGCAGAGAAAATGAGCAGTTCGAGAGCCACATGGTGAAAAGTGCCCATGGAGAAATTGTGACATTGAATATTAAATTGCAAAGGATTTGAAGCCCAGATAAACACCATGAGCTAATATCAGCCAAGGAAAGTATGATTCAGTCAATGGAAATAAGCAAACAGTTCAATCAATGTTTATAAACAGGCCTTTTCATCCTTTCCCCCAGAGGAAGAAACTTGAGTGGCGTGCGGCCGACAAGGTGAGGAGACAGCGGCTGACTTGAAGTCTTTGGGCACCTCTCCAGGCTTCTGGCAAGTAGACACCATGCCGCGGGGCAGAAAGGTCAGGCCAGCAGCCAAGCCCACCCAGGTCTCACCAGCCAGGGTATGGGTCATCTGCTGTTTCTGATGTGACAGCTGAAACTCCCAGGTACTTCTTTTTTGACACAGCCTTTACCTACTGTTCTTTGAAAATGAACTTTTGTTTTTGGATTCTTGAACATCTGGAAGAGAATCCCACCACAAAAGCCATTATCCCTCCAGGTAACAGGCGTTCCACATGGAGGGGGCAGCGCAGGAGAGACGGGTGTGTCCAGAAAGCCCCAGAGCCCCGTCACTGGAGCATGGGAACCATGGAGGAGGGAGCAGGGCAGGAAGCACAGGAGCCCATGGGCAGACCTCAGGCTGCATGTGCCGGGCTAAGGGGGTGAGTCCTACCCAGGGTGAGCCACAGGTGGTACTGGGAGCCTGTGCCCTCTGAGACTGTTTACAAGCCATGGTGCTGCACTGCCCTCCCTGTGGAGGCCCTGCGCTGTGAAAAGGAATTGCTTAAAAGTCAGGATAGGTATTAGCCCAAGGATGTCATGTTCCAAGCAGAGTGGAGACCCACTGTCATGGACCAGTTCATGCCCTCCCTGCAGCGGTTAGAAAACGGGGCACCGATGCCATTGTATCAAACACCAAGACAACTGAAGTCTGCCAAGGTGGGTTCTTTCTCCCACTTCCTAACTTCAGCCTCTTCCTCCCCACAGCCTCCCTGCCCCAGCCCTGCGTGCGGCCCTCCTGCTGACCCCCTTCCTCCCGTCTCCTCTATACTGGCTCCCAACTCCCAGGCCTGTCCCATGTCCCAAGATCTCTCTGGAATCTGTTTCCTCTGCCCTGTATCTTTCAACTCAAACTTCATCTGATCAGTTCATTCCTCCGGCAAGGCCAGGACTTCTGCTGCCTTTGAAAGCCACATGTGCTTTTTCAGAAGATGACCTTCGGCAAAAAAACAATTTGTTCCTTTTCCTTTGGCCTTAAACAAGATATTAGGGAAGTGAGAAACACAGCTGGGCAATGAAGTGGAAGCAAACATTGAGGGGAACTGAGAAAGACTCAGAAGGTTCACATTGTAAGCAGTGAACATGCCAGGGTGCTTTTCCTGCTGGCAACGGTGGCCTGGGCCGGCCTGGGGGCTGCATGCCTTTGAGGACAAAAAGCTAGATCCACTGGTGGCAGTGGTGGTCCCCAGTCCACACTCAACCCACAACGCAACGGCCACCATTAGACACGCGTTCCAAAGCAAAGTCAGCCACTTCCACAAATGCAGCCCCCTCCAATGCTGCTCTTCGTCCACGGTGTAAGGATGTCTCCCACACGCAGAGATTGCCGGTGTGATTTCTCCAACCCGAACTGTAGGTCATTGTCACCATTTCAAAGTGTCAATGAAGGAATCACCTTCACTGAAAAACAAAACCAATAAAACTTGCCTTTTGCCCCTGATGCCCTCCCTTACAGACCCCTTCCTGTTAACGAGCGTTCCTGCCATCACGGCGTCTCATTTGCATCTGTTTTTCATCAGAAGCAGAAGTGTCAGCCCTTTTCCACTAGGGGCAGCAGGTCACTTTGCCTGGGAACAGAGCCGTCAGGGACACCTGGCAATCTTTCCTCCTAATTACAGTGTCCACGCTATCCACTCCAGGATGGCCCCCAAGTAACCGGGGTGAAAATCAAATATAACACTGTCTGGAGATCTTCTGCATTCACCTAAGCCAGGGCGCAGGAATTCAGGTGTCTCTGACATTATGCTGCCGTCCCACCTCCTACACACTGATTTGCAAAGTGAAAATGATCCTCAGTACAAAACCGTCTCCATCTGCAACCTGCAAGGAAGATCAAAAGAGGCAGGGTGACAGACTGAGCAGTCCTGGGGAGGGAAAGAGAGCTTCTCAGGGAGGGGCAGCCAGGCGGCCAGCACAGGCACAGCATGGCGTTGAATTTTTAAGTCCCAGTTTGGTGTGTCTCCTCTACAAAGCCTAACTCTTAATTCATGTGACAACGTGCTCACATGACTGTTCCCACCTTGGGTTCTCAGAAATCTTGTCCATGCTGGTGCATGACGGAGACTAGAGTCATTGACTAGAAGCCAACACAGCACACATTCACCCAAATTGTCCTTGGGGTTTCCAGCAACAGCCCTGCATAATGATGCTCGGTGAAAACTGACCCAGCCCCACACAGGAAGGCTTTGTGTGTCAGTTACCCCTAGGAAAAGGACAGGGTCAAAAGTCATCCCAAGAGGAAATGTGGCCCCGGCATCCAAGGCCTCCTCTCTCTGCTCCAGGAAACTCTCATCTAACAAATCAGATATTAGCACCATGAACCCTGAGTGCCACTTAACCTCTGAACTTATCAAACAACACCAGCAAATAGTCATTTACTCCTAGGTTACCCAAGGGTAGCTAAAAGAGAAAATGGGAATGAAAGAACAGCTTTGCAGTATCTTGGTGGACATTTTATGGGCATATTTACTTGTTGTTGGCGTCTTTATGGCTTTTCCCTAAAGACTATCATTATGGTAACAGATGGCTTCATCTTTAACTGCTCAATAAATAAAACGGCTTTAAAATTTTTTTATCTCAATTATCTTAGGAAAAAAGGTCTCTATTGCATTGACTAGGATTTTTAAATAGATTAATTGGCTATGATAAATTTTTCAAAGTTAGACTCAAAATTCACAAAACATGTAATCCTAGCCAGAGCAAATGGTGGCTTCCTGGAAAAGCGCCTGACTTTCTCAGAAGCTCTCAGAATTTGCCATTACACTTTTTTGCTTTTATAGGGAGGGGAAGCAACACGTCTTCCACCACTTGCAAAGAACTGTTTTCCTTGGTAATCTGGGGCTGTGTCTGCCCCTCGAAGGATCCATCAGAAGGAAGCGCCCTGTCTCAGTGCGCAGGATGACGCATAATTCTTTTGCCTGCCTAGAGTACCTAGCAAGGGCCAAGCTTTCCCTCTTTCATTGCTTTGTTCATTAATGCATCCAGCAAGAGTTATTGAGGGCTTATCTTTGCCTAGTACTATACTAAGTACTCTGAATACAGTAGTGGCCTCCACAAAGTCCCTGCCCTCGTGGAGCTCACATGCTAGTGACATAGACAAAATCATACATAAATACAGGAGTCCCCACCCCCTGGGCCACAGCCTGGTACTGGTCTGTGGCCTGTTAGGAACTGGGCCACACAGGAGGAGGTGAACAGCATGTGAGCAGACATTAATGCATAAGCCCTGCCTCCTGTCAGATCAGCGGCATTAGATTCTCCCAGGAGCACAAACCCTATTGCGACCTGTGCATGCGAGGGATCTAGATTGCACAGAGTATGAGAATCTGATGCCTGATGATCTGAGGTGGAGCTGAGGCAGTGATACTTGCTCTGGGAGCGCAGCTGGAAATACAGATTCCTGTTAGCCAAGAAGTTTGACTGCACAGAGACCATAATAAGCCAACTGCTTGCGGACTACTATCTAAACCTTCTCAGTGAGCAGCAAGTGATAGTTAAGCTGCAGGCTTCATGGTGGCAACTGAGCTGATGCACTTCAATTGTACAGCTGCATTTGGTGGCCTTAAAAGTATGTCTGAGACAACTTCACCTCTCCATATGTTCTGGATTAAAGTCAAGGCGAAATATCCTGAGGTTGCCGCAAAAGCACTGGAAAGCCTGCTTCCATTTCCAGCATCCTGTCTTTGTGAAGCAGGGTTTTCTGCAGTGACAGCAACCAATACAAGATCACAAAGTAGACCGGACATAAGCAGTAGCACACTTCTGGTGTCCCTGTCTCCATCACCCCCAGATGGGACCAGCTGGTTGCAGGAAAACAAGCTCAGGGCTCCCACTGATTCTACATTATGATGAGTTGTACAATTATTTTATTATATATTACAATGTAATAATAATAGACATAAAGGGCACAATAAATGTAATGCACTTGAATCATCCCAAAACCATCCCTCACACTGTGGAAAAAAAGTTGTCTTCCCTGAAGCTGCTCTCTGATGCCAAAAAGGCTGGGGACCACTGCATAAATACACATGGAATATCACATCAGGTAGTGAAGAAAAATAATGCCCTGGAAAAAGACAGATAGAGCCATGGTCAGGTTGAGAGTCAGCAGAGAAATCTCTCTGAGGACCCTGAATTTGGGCAGAGACCTGAATGAAGTGAGGCAGGAAACCAAATAAATATCTGGGAAGATTTTTCTAAAGGGAACAGCAGTCCTAACCACAAAGTAAGTTTGTTGTGCTCAAAGAACATCCAATAAAGAAGGTTAAAGAAACAAGGTAGTGGGTGGTGAGAAATGAAGCTACAAAGATAGGACCAGGTCATGTAGTTTTTGCCAGCCGTTCTCAGGAAATTGGATTTGATTTTTTTTTTTTTAATCAAGTTTTCCCTCTGTCTCTGGTGGGCAGCAGCTTTAGTATAAGGCACTTAAGTGTGGTTTTCCTCATATCTGTCTTGCTTGGGGTTCAGAATCCTTTTGGAATATGTTGTTTAAAGCCTGCCATCTGCTTTGGAAAATTTTTCATCATTATCTCTTCAGATATTACCTCTGTCTCATTTTCTCCCTTCTTCTCCTTGTTAGACCTTTTATTTTGCATCCTTATGTCTCTGGCTCTTTTCTGATTTCTTCACTCTGTGCTTCTCCTAGATATTTTTCTTATTCCAGTTCACTAATTTTCTCCTCAGCTGTGTCTAATCTGTATTAAACCTTGAGATCTGAATTCCATATTTTTTTTCATTTCTAAAATTTTCTTTTGGTTCTCTTTTATAGTTTCTACTTCTCTGCCAAAATCCCCAACTTGTATTTATTTCCTTGACCATGTTAAACATGGTTATTTTAAATTCACTAATTAAAACATATGTCTCTCTCTCAACATTTGTCTTGTCTCCTCATGCACCAGGTTATTTTGTTGAGTGCCAGACATTATATATGAAATACGCAGAGATCTAGAAAAATGTTACCTTTTGCCAGAGATAAATTACATTGACTTATGTCTAGAATCTATGGGCCCTAACAATCCCTAACCTCCTTAATCCAATCTGGGGTTAAACAAATTCAAAGCTGGGCTTAATTTATTACAAATGCCAGACTATTTCAGGTCAATCTTTACACCTAGGCTGTACCCTTATGTGGTTTTCCCAACCCAAATACTGAGATAGTTGTAGGGGAGAGAACTCTGGGTCTCAAGTTCCTTGCAGACGCTGAATGCCAATGTCTGTTCTCCTATCCCTGTTGTCTATCAACAGCTCTATTAGCTTCTCACTCTCTCAGCCACCTCTTCTGGAAAAAGGGTATCTAGGGGAAAGTGGTTCACAAATGCTGGCTCACCTTTCTATATTTTATTTCTTTCCCAGATCTTGTCCCTAAAATTCTTCACTGCCTTGTGAACTGTCCAGTGCCTTCAGATATTTTTAATATTTTCTTTTTTTCTAGCTATTCTCAGGAGAAGGATTGGCTTTTATTCTATGTGTGTATAACAAATTGTTTGCAAAAATAACCCAAATTCTCCACCCCTCCTTCTACACACACACACACACACACACACACACACACCACACACACACGCACGCACGCATTACTATTAGGGCTCAGAAGACAATACCCCAAAGTATGGTGCTTTCAAATGATGAGCATACCTTAAAGAAAGGAAATTGGAAAGCCTCAAAACCTACCTCAGAACCATGGACTTTCTAATCTTCTCTTGTTTTTCTCCACAATTGTCCCCTCCCTATAATCACCAAATGCAGGGAGGGTTTCTCTCTGGAATTTTCTTATTTGATTGAGGAAACTTCTTGCTAAAAGAAATTCAATTGTCAGCAGGGTGCAACGGCTCACACCTGCAATCCCAGCACTTTGGAAGGCCAAGGCAGAGGGATCACTTGAGGTCAGGAGTTCAAGAACAGCCTGGCCAACACGGCAAAACCCTGTCTCTCCTGAAAATGCAAAAATTAGCCAGGTGTGGTGGCACATGCCTGAAATCCCAGCTACTTGGGAGGGTGGGACAGGAGAGTTGTTTGAACCTAGAAGGTGGAGGTTTCAGTGAGCTAAGATTGTGCTCCCACTGCTTGGACGACAGAGTGAGACTCCATCTCAAAAAGAATAAAAAAAAGAAATTCAATTGTCTTAAACTCCCTCCATAGGAATCTTATCGAACCACCAAGAAAGAGTAACCCCTAGAGAAGAGATTCAGACTCTCCACATCCAGACAGTTTCCATCTATTCTACAGGCAGCTCTGAGAGATTACCTGAGAGACGGAACATACTCAAGGCGGCCTTTGCTCACAGTTCAGCTCCACCCCTCCATTTCCTATAACTCGTCCACAAGCTGTTGTTTGTCCTTTGGTCTCATTCAGCATCCAAAGAAAATAATTTGCAAACCATTGTCTGGTCGTCAGGCCCATTCCTGCACCCTAAAAATCACTGACTACCCTCTAAAATTGCCTGCAGCTCCCCACTTCCCTCCCTGTTATGATGAGGGCATCAAAGCTTCAACCATCTGGCCTTTCATTGACCCTCATATTTTGCATGGCTCCCAGGCTTATGCATGTTAATGAATATGACTGCCTTTCCTCCTGTTAATCTATCTGTTACTAGCTCATATTAGTGAATTGTCAAAGGGAAGAGGAGAAGCTTCCTTCTTCAACCCTACATTATAAATTGTAAACACGTTCTGTTTTAATAATACATTATGTACCCTAGAAAATGTACAATGTGCACATTATTAAATAGAGAGAAGGATGGGGAGTAAATATAAATAAAAGGTTTAATGGTTTCTGTACCTCCACTCTCTGAAGACTTCTGGTCTAGGAACACTTGGGGGCTGAGGGGGTAACTATTGTGGGGCAGGTGGACTAGGCTAGAGGTGATAAGAAGTGCTTAATTCAGAATGTGTTTTGAAGGTAGAGTTCAAGAGGTTTGCTGATAAATTGGATGTGGGTATAAAGGCAAGAGAGGAATTGAGGATGAATCCTATGTTTCTGGCCATTGACTGAGATGGGAAAGATCAAGCTGTGCTGGGGATCAAGAGTCTTTGGACCACACTGGCGTATTACAGACCCCAAAATCCAAGTCAGCCGCAGCTTTTCTGCCAAAGATCCCTTCCATTCCAGGATGGATCTCCCCAGGGACATAGCAGAGGACATGTGTCCTCAAGAGGGCAGGATCGTTTGTCAAGGAAAGAAACCACTTCTCTCTAATTGAAAATTGAACTCATAAGAAAGCTGTATAAAATTAAATTCCAGCTCTTGCAAAAACCCTGCTCAAACTCTTCCCATAACTTCCAACTATGTTAGCAACAGCTTTAGTGCATCTAGTTGTTCCCCAGAGTATCCAATCTACAAGTAAATACCTATCCTGTGGCAGAGGAGGAAGAAAAGCTGGAAAGCAAGGAATAAGGAAGAAAAGGAGAAAGAAGGAAAGAGAGAAAGAAAGAAAGGGGGAAGAAAAAGAAAGAAAGCAAGAGAAAGAAGGAAAGAAAGAAAGGGGGAAGAAAAGGAAAGAAAGAGAAAAAGAAAGAAGAGAAAGAAAGAAAGAAGAAAGGAAAGAGGGAGGGAGGAAGTGAGGGAGGGAAGGAAGGAAGAAGTGAGAGAGAAGGAAAAGAAGGAGGAAGAGAGAGAGAAAAAAGGAAGAGAGAGGAAAAGGAGGAGGACAGAAAGAAGGAGGAGAAGAGAGAAAGAGAGGAGGAAAAAGAAAGGTAAGAAAAGGATGAAAGAGAAGAAGTCTAAGAGAAGGGGGATGGGGGGAGGGCAGAAGAAGGGAAGATGGAGGAGCAGGAGGATTCTCATGACCAAGTTTGGGAAATGCTGCAATAAACAACATGCACATGTTGAACACGTTTCCTTACTGCGGGACTCCTCAGAGCCTTTAATATGCTATTGCACATTATGACTCTCTAACCAGATGCAGAGTGCGTAGCCATTCCCGGACTTATTTTCTCCAAATGCTTATTAATAGTTCATGAGTAATTTTGCTCTGCTGAACAATTCAGGAGACACTGCTGTAGACCCCAGGTCAACAACTGTAGCCCAAAGGCTAGCGTCAGCCTGCCACTTGCTTTTATATTGCCAGGAAGCTAAGAAACTTGCAACATTTTTGAAATGGTTGAAAAATTTTAAAAAGAAAAACAAAACTTTGTGACAGATGAAAATTATATAAAGTTCAGATTTCAATGTCCCTTTATTTTTACTGGAACACATCTGTCTTCGTCAGCTCAGGCTCATATAACAGAATACCATCAGCTGGGTGACTTAAACAACAAATGTTTAGATGTTCATTTCTCACAGTGTTAGAGGTTGGAAATTTGAGTCCAGGGTGCCAGCATGGCTGGGGTTCTGGTGAGAGCTCTCTCCTGGTTTGTAGGTGGCTGCCTTCCTGCTGTGATGAAAAAGAGAGCTCTGGTCTCTTCATCCTCTTACAAAGTAACTAACCCACCATGGGGGGATCCACCCTCATGATCTCATTTAAACCTAATTACCTTTCAAAGGGCTTCAACACATGGATTTGAGGGGACACACTGAGTCCACAGCAACAGCCACGCTCGTTCACGTACGTATCATCTGTGGTTGCTTTTGAGCTACAACAGCCGAGTTGAGTAGCTTGCAGCAGAGATCGTTTGTCCCTCAAAGCCTAAAATATTTACAATCCGGCTCTTTACAGAAAAAGTTTGCCGACCCCTGCTCTAGACTTCCCACACAACATAGCATTAAAATATGCATTCTCATCCTGTATTTCTTCACTGTTAACTCTTATTTCCTTAGCTCTATTCACTACTCTGCAAGCAGGAACCATGCCCTATAATTTTCTGTTTTTGGCAGATTCTGGCACGGTGCTGAGCACAAGGACAGTGCTCGAATATCTCTGTAGTGGCTTTCTTGCCAAGCATCAGGTATTTATTGGGAGGTGACATTTTTTAAAGAAGGTCATTGGAGGCACGTGGAGAATGGTGGCTTTGAGAAAATACCTCCTGGGGAAACAAAGCCACTCTGTGTTACTCAGGACAAGCAAGGACGGGTCTGGGGCAGGGGAAAAAAATTCCAGCATTGAGTGAACACTGGCTTTTATGTATACAGTGGCTTGATCATTTTTCTTTTAGGAAAGAAATTTAAACTACACGATTGAATTACATGGTATATTAGCTTCAGAACATTCAACACTGTCAGCTGGGAATAATAGTAATACCCCAGTCTGTGGTTATTTTGAAAGTTAAGTGGGGGAATGGAATGAGATAATATAAATAAAAACTGCTTTGTCAATGGTTAAGGTGCTATATCAGCAGGCTATGCACGCCATTCTGGTCAGGCCCATCCTAGCAGTGGTGAGGCCCAAGGCAGGAATAAAAATGGAGGCCCATAAACCATGTGCCTAAACACTGAAAAGTAATAAATCAAGTTAACAAGCTGTTCAGTTGTGTTCCAGCTGCCTGCCTTGATAAATATACCTTCTAACAACCTGGAAAACCTGGTTTGAATTCAGAGGTCTTAGGCTCCCAGGACAATGCTGGAATATGATGGTCTTGGAGGAGGTGGCCCTGTCCACTAGCTGCATCCCACCCCTTCCTTTCTCCCTTCTCCTCCCCCTGTCCAGTTCTGTCTCACCTCCTAAGAAACAGGCCCCTGTGGTTGTGCAGCTCACGTGGCCAAATTCCATCCACTGTCCACACACACGGCCATGTCCACTTTGTTGCCACCCATTGGCCACTCCTTGGCTACCTCTTGGGCCTCACAGTGCACAACCAGCTGTAGGTTTGCTCTTGGGAGGGCAGATCCTGGGAAGAAGCTGTCTTTGGACCATTTAAGTGGGCATTCCAGAGTCCCAGGTCCCAGGAGGATGGTCTAGAAGGGAAGTGAGGGTAGGGTATGTCCTCTGACCCACAGACTCCTGGACCCATGGGAGGCCAAGGCGAGGCCCTTCTCGTCCAGGCCTCGGAACAGGACTGATTCTGACCTGAAGCTCCGTTATCTCACTAATCATCACGGTGACAGCAGCACCTGTGTGTCGAGTGTTCCTGCGTGCCAGGCACTCATCTGCGTGCTCACACTTATTTTACTTAATAACAAAATCTTCCCTCAACTGGGGCTGTCAAGTGAGACTCTGTTTGCATCTCAATGTGACTGTCCTGTGAAAGCCAGTTCTCACCAAGAAGGAGGATTTTCTAAGTTCCTTAGCACATGGGGCTAGGAGGACTTCTTCCCTGGGGTAGGAGGACTCCCTCCCACAAGAATGGCCCAGCCAAAGTCAGGAGGCCAGAAAGTCAAAGGATGTTACAAACCCAGCCTGCCTCTGCTTTGCCTGATCCAGGAGATCAAGACAGGAGAACGGAGAGTAGGAGCAAGTGAAAACCTGACCCCCTGTAGCCCACACCCCGAGGATTGGAGCTCAGAGCCTTCAAACGCATCCAGAAAGATATCTGGGAGCCCTGGAGATCCCAGCCTGTAGCCTGCTCTCCCAGGCGCAGAGTAGAACAAATTACAAGCCCCAAGAAAAACCCCAGCCTTCAGCTCAGAAAAGGCGGGAGAGGAAGAGGAAGAGGAAGGGATCTAGGTGATATGAACCTGGGCAAGCCTGAGGAATATCCCCTCTTGACCTGTGTATAGCACGCAGGGAGTCAAGCTGAGGGGGTGTGAACTGGGTTAGCATGGTGGGCAGACTGCAAGCAACGTGGGGAGTGGCAGTGATACATAGAAAAGTTTTCTTCCCTGATAAAGGGAGGCATGTGAGGAGAAATAGGTCTGACTCTAAATGGGCTGAGTGTGGAGGTGATGGACAGAGCAGCAGCAGCCTTCTTTTAACAGAGCAGAAATTATGCCTCAAAAGCCCCCATCCCACAGAGGCGGCCAAGCAGAAAGAGGAAGGGAGCCTGGTGCTGGAAAATACCTCTGAGCCCCTGAACCCCAGAAAGGCTCTACGCCTTACAATGTGGCTTTTTGCTAAAGTCTTTTACTGGGATTCTCCCTGGCTCTCAGTCCAAAGCTTCCGAATGAAAATGAACCTTTTCCTGCTCCTACATGGAGAGTTTCTTTTCTGCGAAGGGACTCCAGATCTTTGCCTTTCCTGGAGAAGGCAGTAGGAAGGCAAGTAGGTCACCAACACCAACCACTGTGCCTGGGAGAAGAAGTCACTTCTGCAGGGACAGTTCTCGTGGCCAAGAACAAATACTTGAGAGTATTTCAGGAAATAAAGCACAGCGGCTTTGATGGAGGCAGCAAGAGATGGGTGGTGAAGAAACGAGCAGGATGAACGTGGGGCTGCCCGTGGGGACCTAGCCCCAGGAGCGAGTGCTGTTGACATGCGGTTTTCCTTCAGAATCCCGGCACCGAGGTGCTGTGGAGACCAAGGCAAGTCCAGCAAGCTCCGAGCTTCGGCGGTTCCATCTGCACTCAACTGGTGCCGTCTACAGCACGTGAGTAAATACAACCTAACAAAAAGAAAAGGTCCTTCTCAGAGCCTATGGATATGGAAGTACTCATTTAGAGTCCACGCCGTCAATCCCATCTAGCGGCCCAATGGCCTTGGGTGTGGATGCACAAAACCACTTTGATGAGCAGCAGGATGGATGAGGGAACCCACAGATGCCTCCTCAGGTGCCTGCTTCGGCCACACACGCTCTCATAGCCCACCCTGCCCACCGAGGCACGACCCCACTCCCAGCCTTCCCCCACCTGAGGTTTCAGGGGGCTCTTGAGGGCTGTCTCGCTCATATTGGGCCTAACTCTGGTCAAAGTTCCAATCTCTACCTCTTGGCACGAGCTGGTTCCTTCCTCGGCTCCTCCTACCCCTGCGCCCACCAGGCAGCACCACCCCATAGATTTTTCTTTCCCATGGGGTGTGCAAGGCAGCGGCGAGACCTGCATCTGCCCAACAAGGCCCCGGCTGCCCCAGGGTGCCCCAACCAGGTGTGGGCTGAGAACGGGAGCTCCCCAAGGGCGGGCCTCTCCTCATTCACTCACTCAGCCCTTTGGAAGCTCCAGGTCTGCAGAGTCAGGAGAGAACCGCTCTACTCCCTTGTGTTCTCAAACTCTGCCCCTCTACTTCCTGAGCACAGGCTGGACTTCATTTCCCAGCCTTCCTGGCAGTTGAGGGTAGGCTCCTCTTGATGGAAGGGGGTGAAATCAAGGAAGCCATAGCCACACTGGCCCATAAGAAGCTGCTACAGAACCCTCCCTCTTCCATTCCTCCACCACCCAGCAGGAAACAAGGGAGCCCAGGGCACCACTGTGGACCACAGGATGAATGACACGGGCCTTTGGGTCCCTGAGCCACTCTCTCAGTCCCGCCTCTCAGAATGAAAGATCCCAAATGTGGGAACAACGTGTTCTAGCATCTGGCATCACCTTTGTCAATTCAGGCTTTAGAACAATATTGTTTTGTGCCCCAGTGTCTAACAACATTTTTCCTTAAATAATCATCATCACAACTGATATTTACTGAGATCTTATGAATTTCCAGCCAATGGCCAAGCACTTTGGCAGGATCTGATTTTTTAGAGCTCACAACCACCCCCAGGATGCAGGTGTGTGGTGTGGGTATCATTGCGGCCTCCCCACACCCATTCCCTTCCTTTCCAAGCATTGCATTCTAATTAGGATGAAGTTGGCTCTACCCTTAACACCAAAGATGGACCCCGACTGCATCCAGGGTAGACAACGTGTGACCTAAGTCAGTCTCAAGAGCTCTGTTTGGATGGAGGAGGAAACACCACCTCTCTCCCCAAGTAGTAATAGGAAGATGAGAAGCCTGAATGCCCTTGGACAGCCTCTTTCAACCAGGAGGGAAGCCAACCTGAGGACAAAGCCAGTTCATGATGTAGGCAGGGCAGAGGCAAAAGAACCACAGAGAAACAGAGCCTGATACAATACCTCAAGCTCACCTTGGCAGAAGCAGTTAGGGCTCATCAAATAGTCCATGTGCTTGCCGCGAGCCGTAAGCCACTAGGGCTGCCATACCAACGTACCCTAGACTGGGTGGGTTCTTGTCTCAGTTCTAGAGACTGGATGTCCTTGCAGTTAGATTGGAGCCACATGACTAGGCCTGGCCACTAAATTGCAAATGACAGTGGCACGTGTCACTTCTTGGCTAAGGCAGGTAAGAGCCAGCGTGCTTCCCTCTCTCCCCCTTCCACAATGCTCCTAGTAGCCCGGTGCCAAGATGAGGGAAACAAGAGGGCAGGAACGTGGATCTCTGCATCAGAAATGGAGGAGGGTCCCAGCTGGCTGCACCGGATTGTCGGTGAGCAACAAGTGTACATCGTGGTATTAGGTCTCCATGCTTCTGGTGCTCACATGCTGATTAATACATCTACTATTCTTCTTTTATATATATATATATATATTTTTTTTTTTTTTTTTTTTTATAACTGTGCATTAGGTTATGGGGTAAAAGTGCAGATCGTGCAGGATTGTTGCATAGGTACATACATGGCAATGTGGTTTGCTCTCTCCATCCGCCCATCACCTATATCTGGCATTTCTCCCCATGTTATCCAACCCCAACCTCCCTACCCTCCTCTGTCCCTCCCCTAGTACCCCCCAACAGACCCCAGTGTATGATGCTCCCCTCCCTGTGTCCATGTGTTCTCATTGGTCAACACCCGCCTATGAGTGAGAACATGCAGTGTTTGATTTTCTGTTCTTGTATCAGTTTGCTGAGAATGATGGTTTCCAGATTCATCCATGTCCCTACAAAGGACATGAACTCATCCTTTTTTACATCTACTATTCTTCTAAAATCAGGACTCCTAAATTGCCAAGACCAGTAAAATCCCATTATTGTTGAAGCCAGATGAAATTAGGTCTTTTGTTAGTTGCAGCTGAAGGCAACCCAACTCATACACCATTGTCACCTCTTTAAAATTTGGAAACTAGCTTGGTGAAGTAGAGTGACATGCTCAAGTTCACACAGCTAATATGTGACAAAACCGAGCTTCCATAATCATGCCAGGAGTTCACAGTGTGCAGTCCCAATACTACCTCCCTCACGATCATTTGGGATACATGTTTTAAAAGCAGATTAACTGGCCCCTTGCATACTGATCAGTCCATCTCCGGGTAAGGGGCCCAGGACTGTGTATTCTCATGAGCTCTCTAGTGGCTGCTGTCCATTCGGAGTTGAGAAGCTCTGGTCTAAACTGAGAACTCTTCAGGAGATACAGTGTTACATGTGTGGGGAACTGGTGAAAATAAATCCATTTGAAGTACAAACATGTTTCAGCTAGCTACTCTCCATGCTACAGTGTGTTTGCCAGTGTTTATAAACACAGTTGAGGAAAAAGTCATCCAACTTCATAGTCCATGGTCATTGACATAAACAAGGATACACTCCACTGAGTTTTACTTTTAACTATGCCATTAAGATGGCAGCGATCTTAGTTGCAAGAATCAATTGCAGCTTTCATGCTGAATTTTTTCTCATATTCCCAAAACTACAAATTCTGTGTTGAGCCAGAAATCATTCATTCAGAAAATATCCTATATACTAGACAGAGATACGAAAGAAAAAATGCACTGCCCAGGCCGGGCACGGTGGCTCACGCCTATATTCCCAGCACTTTGGGAGGCTGAGGTGGGCAGATCACGAGGTCAAGAGATCTAGATCATCCTGGTCAACACGGTGAAACCCCATGTCTACTAAAAATACAAAAAAATTAGCTGGGCATGGTGGAGCATGCCTGTAATCCCAGCTACTCGGGAGGCTGAGGAAGAATTGCTTGAACCCAGGAGGCAGAGGTTACGGTGAGCCAAGATCACACCATTGTGCTCCAGCCTGGGTAACAAGAGCGAAACTCCATCTCAAAAAAGAAAATATGCATTACCCAAGAAAACATGCCTGTGGGTGCCTGGCATATGGATCATGATCATGGAAGATGTCAATTGCAATTGCAATACACAGCCAGTGCACTGTTGAGATACACAGCCAGTGCGCTGTTGCAATACACAGCCAGTGCACTATTGTGATACACAGCCAGTGCACTATTGAGATACACAGCCAGTGCATTATTGAGATACACAGCCAGTGCACCATTGTGATACACAGCCAGTGCACTATTGTGATACACAACTAAGGTATGATTGCAATACACATCTGGTGCCACCTCAAGGATAGACAATGTACGTTAACCTTTGGGTGTTATAATAATCCATTGAACCCAGAGAAAATAGATTTCTCTATTCTGAACCCAGAGAAAATAGATTTCTCTATTGTGCATAGATGCACAAAGCATCTGTGAAATTTAAAAATAAGTAAACTATCAAATGCATAGGAATAAATCTAATAAAAGATGTGCAAAACCTCCTAAATCAACTCAAACATTGCTGAGAAAAGTCAAAGAAGACTTAACTCGAGATATATAATAGATACATCAGAAAAAAAAAACTATTAGGAGAAAGAAAAGGCGAGCCACAAACTGGAAGATTTTGAAATTCGTCTATCAAAGAAAGGACATATTCAGAAAATGTAAAGATATCTTGCAAACAAATAAGAAAAGGACGTAAACCCCAATTGCAAAAATAGACAACATCAACAGGTAAAAGTTTCAGTTATACAAGGTGAATATGTTCTGGAGATCTGCTACACAACATAGCCCCTATAGTTAACAATACTATATTGTACACTTCACAATATATTAAAAGGACAGACCTCAGGTTAAATGTTCTCAACACACACACACAAACACACACACAACACCACAAACAGATTTTTGGAGGTGATGGATATGCTTAGCACCTTGATTGGGGTGATGATATCCTGGGCATATGCATCTGTCCAAACTCATCCAAATGTACACATTATATACAATTTTTGTGTATCAACGATATATCAATAAAGCTTTTCAAAATGGGCCAAAAATAGACACACACAAAAATAAAGATCATACATTAATACAGTCAACTGTTCTTACCATGCACATCTCAGACTTTCCGGGAAGACAGATGGGTAGGGGAAGAAACAGTAACGCTGATTCATTTCATCCTGGGCCTCTTCTGGATTTGCTATCCAAACAATACATGCTGGACTTGCAAGCTGTACCAGAAAGCCTGGAAAGGGAAGGGAAAAAAGAAACACGCTTGGCCAAAACCTCAGCGGCCAAGTCGAGATTCTGAGCCATATGCATGTCTTTGTGTGGGTTGAAATCTATTTTCTCTGGGTTCAACGGATTATTATAACACCCAAAGTTTTCCAAAAAACGTCAGACAAGGTTACCACAGCAATTAAGCTGTCTGCCATCTGCAAGAGGCTTGGCTTAAGGTTTACTGAAGTTAAACATGTTTTGAAAAGAAAAAATTAAGGCTGTCAATGTTTTGCCTATCAGTCATGCTCAGCAACATTAGGCCTTGGAGACTCTTAAGGGAGAGTTGTTCTCCCTCAAGGAATAGTTTAGCATTGGCATGCTGAAATTTCAGAACCCAAGGAACATTTCAAAAATAAATTATGCTTTGAGAACGACTGCACCTAATCTTGGAATTGGCAGAGTTAAAACTTTGCTAAGACATTCAGCTAAGCAATTGAGATTAACACTCTTTATCGCCTTCCCAAATGGCAAGTTACTTAAAAAAAAAAAAAAAAAAAAAAAAACCAGACCTGAATGTTAACTGAATTTCACATTCTTGCTCCACTGTTTCTTTAATAAGTGTCTAAAATGATGACAGTAAAACTTATGGTTTAAAAGTCTGAGGAGTGTCTGCAAAGTCTTATAATTTTTCTCAGCCAGATTTCTGGCCGAACCAAAGCTTTCCTGAGAAAAGGAGGAGGAGGAGGATGATAATGTGCCTGGAAATATTATCGTTTTTTCCAGTTTCCCATCTTTAGCCCAGGGTTACTTTTTATTCTTTCTTGAGAAAAAAAATGTTTCTTGAGAAAAAATAGCATAGTTAGATTTTATTCTCTGAACAAGGGGTAGGGGAGAGTCAACGTCATTTTTCCCCGGGAATGAATGGTAGGGGCCTTCTCATCTTAAGGCAGTGCTGTGCTGGCAAACCAGCTCTGTGGGAGGAAAAACAAAATCCTCATTTGTAGCATCTGCCAATTCCAAAGTGTAAATATTCCCACCATGGCTGATTTGAAGTTCTCAGTCGTTTAACAACCAGATCTCAAAATTTCCAAATATTCAACAATCCTTTCTCAGAAACCAGCTTCAACTTACCACTCTGTTGAAGAGAATGATTATTATTGCCCATGACATGTTTTATTTATCCAATATATAAAAATAACTTTACCTGGGATTGGAATCCAAGAGAAAAGACAGATGACAGGAAAGGGCTCTGCCATTCAGAATCTTACAGTTTAACAGGCAGGGAAAATACACAGTAAAGGCCTCTAGGAACACAGCTGCGTACACTGTATCTGTTTGGAAAACTCTCCTCCCTTCTGCGCACAGCCTTTTAAGACAGTGCAGATGATGCCAGGCACTGGGATAGGGGAGGGGTGGTGCCTGGCATCAGTATGGAACAGAGGTGATGGGGATGTACCGGGAAGCTCTTATGGATACATGAGAATGTCACTTGCAATAGGAGTTATGAGTCACTTTTTTTGCTCCAAAGCTAACAACTAGGTCTACTGGAAATAAGACATAAGGAAGCTGACTTCTGTTCAACATAAGAAAATGGTTTTTGTTTTTTTGTTTTGAGATGGAGTCTTGCTCTGTCACCCAGGCTGGAGTGCAGTGGCACAATCTCAGCTCACTGCAACCTCCGCCTCCCAGGTTCAAGCAATTCTCCTGCCTCAGCCTCCCGAGCAGCTGGGATTATAAGCGACCACCACGACGCCTGGCTAATGTTTGTATTTTTAGTAGAGGCGGAGTTTCACCATGTTGGCCAGCCTGGTCTCGAATTCCTAACCTCCAATGATCCACCCACCCCAGCCTCCCAAAGTGCTGGGATTACAGAAGTGAGCCACTGCACCTTGCCAAGAAAAAGTTTTCCAGAAAAAAAAAAAAATTGTTCTGTCAGAGGAGATAAGACCATGAGAAGAATAATAACCTCTTACAATATTTCTACCAGTTTATATTATTTCTTATCTATCCTTTTATCCAATTATCACATGCCTTCATGGTACCAGTACTGCCCACCCCTTTATAGTGAGGAAACTGAGGCATGGGGCAGGTAAAAAACTAACTTCTCTGAAGTCTTTACAGCAGTAGCAGGACTCTCCTCATTCGAGTTGTTTTTTTTTTTCCCTCTCCCAAAATGATTCAGAATGTGCCCTGAATTTCAGTATGTTCTTTGAAACAGGAACACCTGGTTAGCCGAAGTACATTCTTCTGCCAGTAACACCCAGACCGGACACTGCAATGGGGCTTGAACTGGACACGGGAAACCACTCTGTGCTACTTGAGATTTCTAGAGAAGGACCCAGTGTAAATTAAAGAGTGTTCTCTTGAAGATGGTCATATTGACCTAGCTAATTTCTGAGAGGAACATTAAGAGTCAGTAAGGGACTTGCGTAAACCACCGTGGACGTACTATGACAGGCACAAGAAGGAACACATGAGTCTGCCAGAGACAGCTTGGAACAATTTATCCCACTCCCAGGAAAATGACATGGCAGATACTCTGTATATTCAGCTACAATTCACCAAAACATCATTCACAAACATCTTAGAACACAACTCTCAGGGGCATAATGATTTCTTCTCTGAGGGATCATGAAGGGTCATTGCAGATTCAACAAGTTCCCAGAACAGGGCAAACGTTCCTCCACCACAACTGGTCCATCACAGACCACTCGGCCACCTGCATCCCAAGGTTTGCACTTAACCCAGGACACAGTGAGATGCTAGGCTTGGACCCATTGACATTGAATGCATTTTCCTGAGTCACTATCGCTTCATAGATATAAATTGCCCTCTGCAAACCATAAGACCCAAAAACGGGCCGGGCGCGGTGGCTCACGCCTGTAATCCCACCACTTTGGGAGGCCGAGGCGGGTGGATCATGAGGTCAAGAGATCGAGACCATCCTGGTCAACATGGTGAAACCCCGTCTCTACTAAAAAAAATACAAAAATTAGCTGGGCATGGTGGCATGTGCCTGTAGTCCCAGCTACTCGGGAGGCTGAGGCAGGAGAATTGCTTGAACCCGGGAGGCGGAGGTTGCGGTGAGCCGAGATCG
>CAUYUD010034725.1:0-13970 GCA_963575295.1 Alouatta caraya
AAGAAGGTGACAGACAGGACCAAGCATATACTCAGGGGTTATGTCAGGGAGGAGGAAGAAGGTGACAGACAGGACCCAGCATATACTCAGGGCTCACGTTATGGAGGAGGAAGGCAACAGTGAGGTACCCAGCATATACTCAGGGCTCTCGTTATGGAGGAGGAGGAAGGCGACAGTGAGGTACCCAGCATATACTCAGGGCTCACGTTATGGAGGAGGAAGGTGACAGACAGGACCAAGCATATACTCAGGGCTCACGTTATGGAGGAGGAAGAAGGTGACAGTGAGGTACCCAGCTTATACTCAGGGCTCACGTTATGGAGGAGGAGGAAGGTGACAGACAGGACCAAGCATATACTCAGGGGTTATGTCAGGGAGGAGGAAGAAGGTGACAGACAGGACCAAGCATATACTCAGGGGTTATGTCAGGGAGGAGGAAGAAGGTGACAGACAGGACCAAGCACATACTCAGGGCTCATGTTATGGAGGAGGAAGGTGACAGTGAGGTACCCAGCTTATATTCAGGGCTCACGTTATGGAGGAGGAGGAAGGTGACAACAAGGTACCCAGCAGGGTTCACATTACTGAGGAAGAAGGGAGGGTGGAGGCAAGGGCTCTGGGAACAGTCTCTGTCATAAGCTTTAGCATTTACAAGGCTCGTTGAAGATTATCTGACTTGATCCTCACAATAGCTCACAAGATAGGCAGAGGCATGACTGTTTTCACCACTTCATAAATAGTCAGAGGTCCAGAGAACTGACGATCACATGCTCTTCCCACAGGCTCCTAGAAATCATCTTCAACTCATCATTTCTGTCTCAGTTGTATACATGTGATAGTACCTCAGTCACATGCGATACACGTGGAGCCCTCTCTGCAGGGGCATTTTAATGCCACTGTGCCATTCCATCCTCCCATCGCACCCCTGCCCTCTCCTTCATTTCAGCCACACCTACCGCCCCTCGGGGAGCCTGTGCCACCCCACCTCACTGCCCGCTGATGCCAATGGTTTGGGTCACCTTTGTCTTTCATTTACACCTGCAGGGACCTGTTCTTCCTTCAAACGCAACTCAAACTCATTATGTGAAACCTTTTTCACCCATCACAACTGTCCTGTGTAAAATCAGAGTCTGTGGAATGCTTCCTTTAGAAGATGTTTATGTTGCCTCATTGGCTGTGATCAGGATCAAATTCTGAAAAAAGCCAAGTGGTGTAGTGGTCCCCTCTCCCCACCTCTGCCACAGTGCACTTAAAACAAGGATTCCTGGAAGCACCTTTTCAGTCCAATTCATGCATGAGTCTGTCCCACTCCCTAGAAAAGCATCTGGAGGTTGGGGCTTCAGGGTCCTGGGTAGGTAAGGAGAGCTTAGTACCCTCTCTGGAGTTGTCGCCCAGATACCGGCGGCTAGAAGGGAGAAACTTGCATCCTGTGAAATATCCAGGCCCTGAGACCTATTCAGGAGCATAAGATGGGGAAAGGAGCCTCAAATGGACCCTCGGAAGGGCAGTTAGCAGGAGCTGTGGAGGCCACCGGGAGGGAGGCAAACAGCAAGGCCAGAGGTTACGTGGCCAGGAGGGAGGTAATGTGATGGGACGGGGAGGAGACACGGCCAGAGGTGACATGGCCAGGAGGGAGGAGATGTGGCCAGAGGTGATGTGGCTGGGAGGGAGGGGACTTGGCCAGCAGGGAGGTGATGTGGCCAGGGGGAAGAGACATGGCTGTAGAGAAGAGACATGGCAGGGAGGAAGGAGACGTGGCCAGAGGTGACATGGCCAGGAGGGAGGTATCATGGCCAGAGGTGACATGGCCAGGAGGGAGGAGATGTGGCCAGGGGGAGAAAACACGGCTGTAGGGAAGAGACATGGCCGGGAGGGAAGGGACAAGACGGGTCTCCAAGCCTCAGACTGCAGAGTTTCCACGCTTGCACAGCCTCACAGACTGTCTGAGCCTGATTTATGGATGACATTTTAATTAAGATGTTATATCTAACTTTAAGGAAAAGTAGCAATTTGGAACCATCGTGTACATTTAAAGCATGGTACAAATATAGCACACTTCCCAAACCAAAGAACAGTGCATTGGTAGGAAAAAATAGCAGCTCACCCAAAAAAAAGTGAGTAAAGAAAAAATTCATTTAAGATCAGAAATAAAGAGATCCCACAGCTCTTCTAGTCCCATCCCCACCTGACCATGAATGGGTAAAGGGAAGTAGATTCTAGTCAGTCGCAGAATTAAAGACAAAGTCGATCCATGTTACTTTTACTTGACAGAAAACTAGAAACTCATCCAGGAATCCCTACAAACAGTAGCTTTAGTCCCCAAAATGCAGAATTCATCTTCATCAAATTAAATCAACTGTTAAGTGTGTATAAAGTTATTTTTTTCATTATTGACTCCCCACTCCCAGGAGCCTTTTCAGACCTTTTTTCTCCTAATTGCCTCCGACACCCAGCAAAGTTGAACCCCACAAGTAAACCGTGCCTCCATTCACACACAGCGCCCTTTGGAGCAGACAGTCCATTGCTCTAAGACGTCCTTGCCCCCTAAGCACCAAGTACTGCCTGCTGAGAACACACAACATGCACACATGCAAACTCAGAGAGACCCACCCACAAGCCAACAGGCGAGATGTGGCACATGAGAAGGAAGATGAGACTAACCAACTTGGCCAACACCCCAAAACCGTGATGAAGAGGAACAGGCTTCAGCACCAATGATCCTGGAAAACAGCCAAGTGCAGCATTTGAAGAAGCAGCACCGCGGGCCAGGAGAGTCCAGGGGCTTCAGAGGGGAGGGTCTGCCCGACCACCTGCTGGGGGCTTCAGAGGGGAGGGGCGCCCCTGACCAGGTGCTGGAGGTGGCTGGACAAGCCCTGGGTGCCTGGGTCACTTTTCACTTCTATTCCTGAATCCTGAATCTTGCCCTGAAGCTCGCAGCAAGTCCATTTACTTATTTACCCATAAAATTAAGTATCTGTGAATAACACAAGTCACTAATCCACACATATCCGAGTCCACAGAGAGCTCCCAGAGGTGCCACCGTTCCTTCTGGTAGAAGGGCAGCCACAGAGGCCCAGGCTGCTAGGAAGGGAGCCTGTGTCAGCAGCCTGGTGCTGCGGCACCGCTCACACCAGAAGGTAAACAGGATGTCTACCTTCTGGAACCATGCTGTCTCCTAATGAAACAACTAGGAACATGTAGCTATTTTACTATTTTTTTTTTTTCTTAAGACAGAGTCTCCCTCTGTCACCCAGGCTGGAGTGCAGTGGCGCAATCTCGGCTTGCTGCAATCTCTGCCTCCAGGGTTCAAGCGATTCTCCTGCCTCGGCCTGCTGAGCAGCTGGGATTATAGGTGTCTGCCACCAAACTCGGCTAATTTTTGTATTTTTAGTAGAGATGGGGTTTTACCATGTTGGCCAAGCTGGTCTCTAACTCCCAACTTCACATCATCTGCCTGCCTTGGCCTCCCAAAGTGCTGGGAATACAGGCATGAGCCACTACACCCAGCCCATGTAGGTATTTAAAACTGACTAAAATTAAATAAAATTAGAAGTTGAGTTTCTCATTTACACTTCAAGCATTCAATACCCACAGGTGGCCACTGACCACGGAGGCTGGTAGACAGGCGCGGCGTCTCCACACCACAGAAGGATCTATGGGCGAAGTGGTTCTAAGACCATCTTGGTATCTTCATATTGAAGCTACTGAAGTTTTACTCTGTTTACTGCAAACATCAGCATTCTCCCATTTAAAAATATCAGTGCTATTGCAACAATCAGACCAGTGACTCCCAGAAGCTCTTCTCTTCCTGGACAAATAACTGCAGAGCATCTCCACTCTGCCTCCACACTCAGGGATGGCAGAAGCCTCTGTGTAATATCAGGAAAAAAAAAAAAAATCAAATCCCTAGCCCTCTCCCCCACTACAATTTTCGAAATGCCTCTTCATATTCAGAATTGCCAGTTGCAATGAACAGGCATCCCTCAACCAGGTAGCAATCGGGAAGGAAGGAGGAGGAGACGCAGGGACACCTGTTTCCTCTAGGACCCCAGGCCTGGCAGGGACCGAGAGGGCAGCACAGCCCAGCAGACCTACAACACACCTGACGTGATGGTGCAAACGGCTTCCCTGGGCCTCGGTCACCTCCTCCTCCCACACTGGCCACTGTGGTTCTGGTAGAGGCAGCTCCCTGAGCCCCAACACCCACAGCTGGTCCGCTCCTCACAGGTCTCAGCTCCGCAGTCACCGCCTCAAGTCCTCCTTGATGCTTCTCAACATTGTCCGCATACCATGCCCACTCTACTCCACAGCCGTTGCTGCCACCCACCCTGCCATGGATCCTGGCACACAGCAGGTGCCTGAGACACCCTGGGGAGCACACGTGGCAAGCCAGGGCTGGGAGTTCCAAAGCCACATCCTGCACACCACCATGAGTGCCAGGGAGGCTACGGAAGGGGTCCCAGCTTCAGGTCTGCAACTCAGCTTCTCCTGGCCCCTGAGGCCAAGAACCTAGTGAGGGAGGCTGGATGTGAAGCAGGTTCCCAAACGCCCTTCCTGCTCCTCAGGAGGAAGCAGGCTCGGTGCACGACCCCATGAGCACCATTCTCCTGCCGAGCCAGCTATATCACAGCACCGACACCTTCACCACAGGGAACCCACTCCTGTAAGGAGAAAGCCACTAAGTACCACAGGAACCACATCCACCGGCAGCATCTGCTGAGCCCAATCACTGACAGAAGCAGCCGGGACCCCATGTAGCACGCACCGACTCAGAACCTGCCTGGCAGCCACGACACCAACCCCGATCAGTGAAAGCAGCAGCCGGGACCCCACGTAGCACGCACCGACTCAGAACCTGCCTGGCAGCCACGACACAGACCCCGATCAGTGACAAAAGCAGCAGGACCCCACATAGCATGTACTGAACCTGCCTGGCAGCCACGACGCTGACTCTGATCAGTGACAAAAGCAGTGGGACCTCACGTAGCATGCACTGACTCCAAACCCGCCTGGCACCCCACGACACCGACCATCTTGCTGAAGCTCAGCTTCAACTCCTCCGGGGCCTCTTCCAGGGGAGCCAGGCCTCCCCATTTTCCCTGGGCTCAGAGAAAGATGAGTGGTTCAGCCCATAGTGTGAACAGTCAAGCTCCCATTAGCTGTGCAGACAACCTCCCCAGCCCTAACCTGGGAAGGGGCCGAGCACAAACACAGCCATCTTTTGCCCACGCAGGTACAGAATTCAGCCAGATCTCTTGATGGAGTAATGACAGGTCAACTTGAGGTTCCTCAGTGCCAGGCTCTGGGGTGAATCTCGGGCCACTGCGCCTTTGAAATGCAGCTGTGGACTCTTCTAGGCTGCTCCATGTCACAGCCCATTTTGTTCAGACGCTGCAGGCCCCTGCCACAGTCTCATGCCCAGGCCACCCCTGCCAGCATCCTCCAAGACGCTGCTGCAGCCGCTGCAATCTGATAACGGCCACTCATGAGCATCAAAGGGAGGGCTTCTCAAGTGTCTTCCAAGAGTGGTGACTTGCGCTACAGCTTCAGAAGGCTGAATCCTAGCTGAACCTGGTTCTGCAATCTAAGCCCGGTTGCTGGGGAGACACACTCCGTGGTAACTGACGGAGGCTGTCAGTGGCAGCTCTACCAAGACCAAGAACAGCGACTCATTTGAGATTTACTATCCATACTTCATTTGGTGTTTAAAAGGAAAGCATGGTGAAGTTCCAGCAGCAAAAAATTTTCAATAATCTGTCACATCAAGATACAGCAGAAATTTTGCTACAATTTTAACAGGATCTATGCAAAGGAACAGATGGGTCTATTTCAGGAATAGTACTTGGTAACTTTTTAGAAATAGAGTGAAGTCCCTGCCAAGTAAAAGGCAGTTTATACCTTTGCTTTGGACACAGAGAGGGAATGTTCTTCCTTATTATTCTAATACATTAACTTTAAGTATTCTGATAGACTAAGTGTATTAAATATTCAAAAATAAGTAGTTCTGTTTAGTCTACTTATTCCTTAAATGTAGCTTTCAAAAAGTGACAAACACCCCATGTCTGCCCCGGCTCCAGCCATCTCCATGGAGTGGACAGAGCTTGGGAAATGGCCATTGTGGAGGCCTGGAAGGCCGAGTGTTTGCTAAGCAGAAGAGCGACGGGGTCAGCCATCCTAGGGAAGAAGCCCACATTTGCTATGTTATTGATGATATCCACAATAATTTGTATTTTGCCTCCCAACAGACCTGGGATCCATGTTTGAGCAAGCGGCTCACGCCAGGGGACCCTGCATGCCACTCTTCCCCTGACCTCCCAGGAAGAGCCAGTCATTGGGGCCCAGGGAGAGCCGGGTCTTGCCCCTCTTCTCCCTCATCCCTGCCCCTGGCTTGCTGTGGCAACCAGCAGTGCCAGCTGAACACATGTTCACGTGGAGCATTCAAGAGGAGCCTCTATGCAGAAATCAGCTGGGAAGCAGGACTCTGTATGCCAGTGACAGTCACTCGCATGGAGGTGCAGAATTGAGTTTTCAACGACGTGGGTGCTGCCACTAAGTCCCTCAAGCCTTTCATGAGTCTACAGCCACAGAGCCATTTGTTGCACTCCCACAAACTCTAACCACCCTGCACAGAAGCCCAGTTTATCCAAAGGACCATACAATTTTGCATGCAAACACTTGAAGTTTGATGTAATGAATTAAAAGTTTTAAGTCACCACTTCAATTTTCCATTGATCCATTCATTCAAACAGGTGTCTCTTAAGCACATGCATCGAACACCGTGGAATTAGGATTTAGTCCATGCCTTCAAGAAATACACATCATAAAAGAAAACATACACACTTGCAATTGTAACAGTGGTGAACAGGAGAGAATTTCACAGGCTCATTAGAAAGAGCCGGGGAGGAAGCAATGGTTCATTTCCATCTGCAGTGGGTAAATGTTTCCTTGAGAAAGTAACACTTTCTACAGTGGTATCTGCTCCTTACTGTTTAGATCTTGCTTGATAGGGTATTCAATTACCACCTTCTATGTGCTGCTTATATAAAACACATCATTGTCAAGGGAGGTTATAAATTATAAAATAACTGAAATGCTTCACAAACCCTGAGCTGTGAATGGTGTGATGTGTTCCTGTGTTCTTGAGACAGAAAGGGCAGGACTCTGGTCCCTTCTCCTCCCCACTGCCCCGTTCCCAGAGAGGGGCAGAGGCCAGGCCGCCACGCAGGCCCAGAGCTGGCTTCAGGGCCAGGACACTTGGCACAGACTCTCTGCGCCCCTTGCAAGAAATACAGCCTTGGGGGCCAATCACCAAGTTACTGGCTTGGGGGAGTGAGTCTCATACAAAGCCTGTGCTTCCAAGTACCACCTGGAAAGCTGTTCCAGGTGCTCCTGAAACCTGGGCACGGAGTCACAGCCTCACAGGAAGCACAGGTGATGAGGCGGCCCAAGACTGGGAGGTTGGCCAGAAGCTCGGAGGCCAGACCAGCCTGCAGGAGATGACCACTTCTCTCTCTGGTTCATTAAAGACAGACGGTCTGGGCTTCACTTTTATATATATATATATATATATATATATATATATATATATATGGAGTTTAACAGTACAGAAATATAACAAACAGATTAGACTTCATATATTTACCCCAATTATTTTTTTCATTAAAAAATGTTTATTGCAACTAAGTCTAAATCCAACAAAAATAAGTGTAAAACTGCATGCCTACAAAACGTAAACCATAATCTCTTCACCCATATGAGACCCAAAATTTAGTTTACCTTTTCTTCAATATTTCATTATCTGCTGATTTTTGTTTCAAGTCATTACTGAGGTCTCTCCTCACGGTCCCATGAGAAGGTTCATGGGCTCTTTGCTATTTTATAGTTTTTTAGGTTTCTGAGCAGCACGATTTTCCCACACTTGTTTGCTTCCTTGATCACCAATTTTTCATAATAAGGACAATTGTGCATCGGAAAACCTAATAACTGAACATGATTCAAAGTGAAAACAGTAAGGACACATTGGATACTATGACAGAGCACCCTCAGTCACCTAATCTCCCTGGGTGACCAGGCACACCCCTAATTTCCTTGTAAACCCAGCATGCGGGTATCGCTGTGGCTGACAAGACTGGCCCACGGGGCGGAGGGGGGGGTGCGGGGGGGGAGGCATGAAAGGAAAGAGAAGAGAAGCCAGGTGACTCGTATTCAGGAGACTTGGGTGACCCTGTGGAGCCGCATTCCTCAGTTTCTCAGGGTGTCAGGGGACCAGCCACATGCAGGGAACCTCCTGGCCTGGAGGGTGGCAGACTCCTGGGACCCGCCTCAGACCCATTCATCAGAGAATATAAAGGCAGGGCCTTGGCAAGCCTCCAGCATGTTACTACGAACTCTGAAAAGAAGCTGTCAAGGAAGGACTACCTCTGCTGCAAGCCCATTATCTGCAGGGCCACGCAGGACGCTGCTCTGAACACACGTTCAAGCCACAGAACATCCTTCCTGCGCGACCCCCACGGCTGCCAGGCCCAGCAGGAGCAACCACTGAGTGGGGCAAAGGCCTTTGCTCCTAACCCTGCTCCCAACACACACCTCACTCAAATTCTTACGGAAATCCTGTCAGAGTCCAGGTCACGGCAGCCTTTACCTCACAGCACCCACCCCTTCCACAGTCAAACTCCAGGCTTCATCCTGGGCCCCGCCGCACACACCAAGGTCTCCGGCACCTCAGGGTGTCCTCACACGGTCATCCACACCTTCCCAAGAGGGGGATCCGCACTCCCCAGCAGCTGCTGCCTGTCTTTACCAGGACATGTTGGAGGTTGCTCGGCAAACTCGACCCCCTCAGACTGAACACAGCCCTTCCCTCAAAGACCCTATCGCTCCAACGTGTCACCATCTCCACGAAACAAACCAAGAAACAAACCCATCTCCCTCCAGTGTTCCCACCCTGCCCACACGTCCACTTGAGGACAGCAGCACATTCCGCTGGGATCAACAGCCCCACACTCACCCCCAACACCCACCACAATCAAACAACCTTTTTCTTGAAACATCAAAGGAAATACAGAAGACCACCCTAAACAAATGCATGCCTTGATGAGTTACGGACAGGAACATGCTTTGAGCCTGACCCTGGAAGTGATCTGTGCACCGGAGTCCTTCACAGCCCCCTGTCCCGACTTTCATGGTCTGTCAGACCCACACGCACGCTCGCCTCTCTCTCCATCTCACGGCCAGCTTCTGCCATTTTCCTCAGCTTTAAGACAATGCCCCAAACTTCTTACATGGCCCAGAAGCTAGCTCCCGGGTGGCCCCACGACTGCCCTCCCAGGGCTCACACAGCTGCGTGCTCCCCCTCATACAGCTCAGGGCTGTCAGTGTGACCCAGGGGACATGATGAGACCAGCCACCTTGACACCGGCATAAGACCCACGCTCCCATGTCTCTGGGCAAAGGAGCAGCCCTGGGGCAGGGACAGGCTCGTCAGCCCCAGGGAGGGGCTCTGTGTGGTAGACCAGGCCTTGGCCCGCAGACACATGAGCGCAGCATCCTGGAACAGAACTTCTAGCACAACTGAGCCTACAGATGGTGCAGCCCTGGCCGGCATCTTCACCGTGACCCATGGGACTGAGCCAGAACCACCCAGCAGGGTTGCCCTGAATTGCAACCTGTAGAAACTGCACAGGTGTGCGTGAATGCTGCCTTAAGCCAGTAGGTTTTGGGGTCACTTTTCACACACCAACCATGCATTTTTGGATGCGCACGGGTTCCCAGGCCACGATGGGAACTGCTGGCCTCACCTGGGCTATCTCACCTGTGCTGCCGCAACATTGCGTTTCTCTCAGAGCCAGAAAGGCTGCCAGGACTCCCTTTCTTCACAAAGTAGTTAGAAGCTCACAATATAAAGTTAAAAAAAATAAGCAATCTGCAAAATACAAGGGGAGGTATATACATAAGCATGTGCAGGTGTGAAAGCACCAAGGGCTGTCTGGACGCCTGGTTTTCAGGTGTCTCCCTCACCGTTTTACATCTGCACCATCACAAACGGCACACCACAGTACTGACGGGAAGCCCCAGCTTCTCAAGAGGCACGTGAGGCTTTTTACTTATGCTACAAGTTGCATATCACTACATTCTACAACTGCGAGCCCCCCACCACTGCCAGGACTGGGTCTGGTCTGCCCTGTGCTCCATGGACCAGGCTCCCTGCCAGCCCCCACTGACTTGGCCCTCAGACGGCACGGCTGCTTCTAAAACAGAGGCTGAGCCCCATCAGAGACCTGCAATATCTGTCATTAAATCAAACTTGGCCACGGATAAATGTGAAGATTTTTATTAAACTTGACTCTGGAACATTCATCAGAGGACTCACAACTGAATGCTCCTTTGTCCAGACGCCAGCGGAGAAGGCCAAGGCGCGGGAACCCACAGAGCCCAACAGGCAGACTCAGAGCTGCGTGGCGTAATTAGCACTGATTTTGTTTTGGCACTTGCCTTTTATATTCAGATTAAAATAAAAGACAAGATGCAAAAGTAGCTCACATTCTATTTCAATTCTCTGTATTTCTGTAGTAACTGGGACCCTTTCCCTCTGGTTTCCCAGCCAAGCATTAAATAGCCCAGCTGGGATTTGTCAAAGTCTGGGCCTCTGTTGTAGAATGAGTGAGTGGGGAAGGGAGAGAGAGAAGGATGGAGGGAGGGAAAGGAGGAGAGGGAAAGGGAAAGAAGGGGAGGGGAGGGGAGGGGAGGGGAGGGGAGAATCCCCTAAGGGCTGGAGGGATGGCAACCTCAGGCTCCCCCTTCCATGATAACCAAGAGCTGGCGTCACACACGCAGCACCGTCATATGACTGGGCTGACACACTCGAGAATTAAATTAAAATGCTTAAGAACAGGAGTAAGCACCCAGCATCTTCAGATTAGGGTAGTGTCCTGGTTTCACACTTTCCTTATATGACATTCTATAAGTTGTAAAGACAGCACATTTTCTTACTAGCCACACTGTTCCCCCAATACTAACTACAATAAAGACTAGACAGCATCTGAGTACTGAGCATGTGTCAAGCTCGGTGAGGTAGGAATGACTTACATTTCTAGAGAAAGAAACAGGTTCTGAGATAAACTTCCTGAGGCCACACAGCTGTCTCTAACACCCCCTGCTTCCTAACCCTGAAACGGGATGGGAGGACTGGAGTCATTTGCGTCAATAAATATACCTGTATACATCTCACAGATTTCGAGATTCAACTCCCAGATCTAATTATCTCTATTCAGAAATGTCAAAGGAAGGCGCAGTTATATGACCTCGAGCTGGGGGAACAAAGGCAGGCAGGCTCGATGCAGATGTGGCGTGAGTGTGGAGGCGGATGCCCGGTGCAGGGGGGCAGGAGCACGTCCAGCCGGGCCCAGCAGCACAGCGATCCTGCCATGCCAGCACAGGGGTCGCCATCGTGTCTTGGGCACAAGCAGCTTCTCCTCCACAGGAATCTAACCCTAAAATGTGTTCCTGAGAGGTATGGACTACCATCTCGGAAATCAGACATGATGTAACATGCTTATCTACACAGGCTGACCACATCAGGGAATCGCCAATAATTCCCATCTCACTATCAATTATTTATTTCTCGTAAATATTGATTATTGTAAGTTAACTGAGGCAACACAGGAACAAAATAATGGAAATGTCAGTGAATCCACTCCGCCAGTGGAACAGCTGGGCTGTCTAACGATGAAACGGAAGGAATCCCGGAGAACGCAGCAAGACCCCAGACCCCGTGGACCACCAACTCTCCTCTGCAGGAGAGTTAGGCCGTGGGGCCAAGGAGTGGTTTCCAAGGAATCTCAGAGGTTCTCAAGATCTTCAAAGTTTAATGAGAATTGTATATTTGCATCTGAGTCATACGAGCACATTTAAAGTAAAATTTCTCCTTTCCACTAGAATTATAATGAGCTTGGGGCGGCGGCACTGGCTGCATCTTATGCTCATGAGACATTTGGAGGCAGCCGTGTGTCTAAGGTGAATCATTTTAATAATGAAAGCAGCACTTGGTCCCTTGATTCGGGTCCACAGACCCCATGACGAGGGTCTGCCCAGGACAAGCCTTGGCCTGGAACACATGGTGTCCGTGGGGGGAGCACCAGGGAAGGGTCGGGGCAACCCCCACATGAGCTTAGCGTGTCCTACCCAATGCAGTTGGCATCAGCCACAGGGATCTTTTGCTTTTGTTTAGGAAGGAACATGTTTAAAAGCTTGGGGCCCAAAACCTGGAATCCTCAAAGCTCCCCACAGAGCAGGGTTAATCTGCACCTTTCCTCATGTTAAAATCAACAACTATATATGGCTGCTGGCGGCATCTCAGAGCAGGTGCGATGCTGGGCTTTCTTGCTGTCTGGGGAAAGCAGGAATTCCAGGCCTCTGCCTTCCTACCTCCCCCGAGGCTCTGGCCCCGTTGAGCTCAGCTTCTCTCAGGTAAGAAGCACAGACCAGCCTCCCACGAGCCCCTGTGGGCAGCTCCGGTCACAAAGCAGTGGTGCGGACCCTGGTACCTTGACGCGAGGCCTCACAACCAGCCCAGAGGTGGCAACCCAGACCTGTGGCCACTGCCTGACAGGAGGCAGCTGCTGGGGCCACTACTCATGGTTCAGCACAGTGAGGTCCAGACACACTGGGCAGGATACCCACCCACCCGGCCATTCATCTCTAACCTAAAACAGATAGGAATTCAGGGAGGTGTTCCCTCCCCTTGACTAACCCATTCCTCCCGTTCTCATCTCTCCCTCCTGCGCTGCCAGTACACCCAAGACCTGACTCCCAGTTTCATAGGGAATCTAAAACAATGATAATTTTAGAAACTGGGAGCTACATATAAAACCAGTCAGATAAAGCAAGTGTCAACTGATCAACCAGAGCGCAGTCCTTGGGATAAAATCCACAGGGGAGGAAAACACGCCACCCACGATCAAGGTGGACAGGATTGGGGGAACCACACAGCGGGAAGGTTCGAACAAGCCAGCGTGAACACAAACTATGGTGCTCAACAGTGGGAAGACAAATGCCCCACAACACCAGAGACAAATAAACACTGCTGTTAAAAAACGACTCGCTGTTCCAGCCAAACTAAGCTTCATATGTGAAGGAAAAATAAAATCCTTTATGAACAAGCAAGTACTCAGAGATTTCATCACCACCAGGCCTGCTTTATAAGAGCTCCTGAAAGAGGCACTAAACACAGAAAGGAACAACCAGTACCAGCTACTCCAAAAACATACCAAATGGTAAAAAGCATCAACACAAGAAAGAAACTGCATCAACTAATGGGCAAAACAGCCAGTTAGCATCAAAATGGCAAGATCAGATTCACACATAACAATATTAACCCTAAATGTCAATGGGCTAAATGCCCCAATCGAAAGACACAGACTGGCAAATTGGATAAAAAGCCAAAACCCATTGGTGTGCTGTATCCAGGAAACCCATCTCACATGCAAGGATACACAAAGGCTCAGAATAAAGGGATGGAGGAAGATTTACCAAGCAAATGGAGAGCAAAAAAAAAGCAGGAGTTGCAATTCTCATCTCTAATAAAATAGACTTTAAACCAACAAAGAGCAAAAGAGACAAAGAAGGACATTACATAATGGTAAAAGGATCAATGCAACAAGAAGAGCTAACGATCCTAAATATATACTCACCCAATACAGGAGCACCCAGATACATAACGCAAGTTCTTAATGACTTACAAAGAGACTTAGACTCCCACACAATACTAGTGGAGACTTTAACACCCCATTGTCAATATTAGATCAATGAGACAGAAAATTAACAAGTATATCCAGGACTTGAACTCAGACCTGGACCAAGCAAACCTAATAGACATTGACAGAACTCTCCACCCCAAATCCACAGAATATACATTCTTCTCAGCACCACATCACACCTACTCTAAAATTGACCACATAATTGGAAGTAAATCA
>CAUYUD010034726.1:0-15997 GCA_963575295.1 Alouatta caraya
GCAATTCTCCTGCCTCAGCCTCCCGAGTAGCTGGGACTACAGGCGCACGCCACCACGCCCAGCTAATTTTTGTATTTTTAGTTGAGACGGGGTTTCACCATGTTGACCAGGATGGTCTCGATCTCTTGACCTCGTGATCCGCCCACCTCGGCCTCCTAAAGTGCTGGGATTACAGGCGTGAGCCACCGCGCCCGGCCCGCATGCTCTCATTTCTATTAAGCATAAGTCATTTGGTTGGCAGAAAGACCTGAATTTGGATGTAGTTTTTCAGGATTACGTTGAATTCTCAACATCTTTTAAGAAGGAGCTCAGCTTCAGAGTTAGTAGGCTTAATTAAACTCTCTAGCACTTAGTCTGTTTATATTCCTTACCTACTTTGTAGGTTTAGCTGTGGTAGGCTGACACTGGTTTCCAGTAGGTCACTGAAATCAAATTAATGCAGGCATCTGAAAAGTCAGACATCAATTGTGTTCATTCATTAAGATTTCCGTATTTTAAAAGGTACAGAATAAGGAAAAGTGATTCGGTTTAGCCTTGAAGAATCCTGGATGGATGGATGTAGACTACAAGCATTTTAGTGGGACAATAAAAATTATTTGTAGGAAAAATCCTAGTTAAAGAACAAAAACCAAAAGCAAAATGAGAACAAAATTCCTTTCTATACCAATTCTTTTGTGAAGATATAAAGACTCAAGGTCCAAACTCCATTTCCTAGGCCTTTGGAAATGCCTTTAGAATCTCCTCAGTTTCCTGGTCCAAGTGCAGTAGTTCTCAAAGTCTAGTCTCCATCTTCAGGTCTAGGGACGTGTTAAAAATGTCAAGTCTTGAGCCTCACTCTAGACATCCAAAACCAGAAACTTGATAGACAGGGCCTGCAGTCTATGTTTTAACAAGTCCACTCTGTTGTTTTGCTGTAAAGTTTGGGAACTTCTGACCTAGAGCATTGTTCTCAAGTATTTGTGTACACCACAGCTCCTGGAGGAGCTTGACTTAACGTGAGTCTTGCACTCAGCCCCCGAAATTTGGAGGCAGTAAATTCAGGAAGCTGTGTGAGAACCTGCAATATATACACAGGAAGCTGGTAATCCTGGTTTAGGTGGTCTGTAGAACACAATTTGAGAAAGCCTGCCTAGAAGTGGAATTTAAGTGTTGACAGAATTAGCATTTCCCCCCACAAAATCCTCCTCCATAACTGAGCAAAAACCTTTGAACTCTGACTTACAAATATCTGTAACTTTCAGTTAGCCTGCAAAATGCCTGCTTCTGAAGAGGTGTGCAGGCTTCCCTCATCACTGCCATGGGGGCCTGAAGCCTCTGTGTGTTCCAGGTGTGAGGCTTTGCCTGTCTCTGCTATAGGTGTGCACCTGTGTCATCACAGGAATGTATGCTCAAGGGATGCAATGTGATCCACAGCTCCACAGAAAGTACAGTATTGAGTACACTCAGCCAAGACAAAACACAAGGGAAGATGTCATTTTTATTCGCCCTGAGATGATAGCTGGAGGAAGACTGCTTTGGGCAAAGAGGTCTTGATCCCTGCATGTCCTGCCAGGGGAATACCCTGTTCTAAGCAAGGTGACCTTTCAAGCAAGTTTTGAGAATTACTGATTTAGTATGCAAGGTATGCATAAACATATTTAACTGTGATTTGGAATCAGACCACTGAATTTATTTTTTCCATTGAACCTGTTATAGATCAGTGGTGAAAAAAGAGATTTTTAATGCAGAAAGATGAAATTTGTGATGGCAAAAGGATATTAATTGTGATTTTATTAAATCAGTCATATGTTTTCTTAAAGGTACTGGGACCAAATTAATGCATTTTTATGTAGACATTTAGGAAGTCAGTACAGCAGTATTTATGACCTATAGGAATCCTTTCTTCCTTGTTATTCAAAGAGTTACTTAAGGCCGTGGTTTCCAAGTGTGTTCTGGGACCAAATGACAATTTCTTCCCAACCGGGGCAGCCTGTGGTGGGGAAAAGGTTTGGTGGAAGATCTGGTTTGTAGTTAATGTTAAGTAACCTTTCCACTTAATTAGCTTTGTGATCTCGTGCAAGACAAAACCTCTCTATGCTATAATTTTCTCATCCATAAAATTATACTAAAAATAACACTCTGTTTATCTCACCAAGCTGTGAAGATTAAATAGAGTGATGTGAAAATGGCTTATAGATGCTGAAGCATGATGTAAAAGGTTAGTTGTTGGTATTATAAAAGCCCAATATATGTTCTCCTCTTGACAGATTCTTAAAGCACAATTCTCTGATTTCACAGATACATCGTCTCATGCAATACAGATAATTTTTTTTTTGTGCCATATGGGGTTAATGTCTAGAAAAAGTGAAGGGTATGAAAGAATGAAGAACAAAGTTCCCCTCCTTGACACTAGAACCTGGTATAGCACTGTAGTCAATACTGGTTTTTGTTTTTGTGCATGTGTGTTTTTTAGACAAGGTCTCACTCTGCCGCCCAGGTTGGAGTGCAGCAGTGCCATCTCGGCTCACTTCAGCTTTGACCTCCTGGGCTCAAGCGATCCTCCCTGCTCAGCTTCCTGAGTAGTTAGAACTAGAGGCATGCACCACCACGCCTGTCTAATTTTTGTGTTTTTTGTAGAGATGGGATCTCACTATATTCCCCAGGCTGGTCTCAAACTCCTGGACTCAAGTGATCCTCCCTCCTCGGGCTCCCAAAGTGCTGAGATTACAGGGATGAGCCACCTCGCCCTGCCAACAATAACTCTGGACTTTTATTTGAGCTTTGCTGCTTATCATCAAATCTCAAGGGAAATATTAGTTACTCAGAAGTCATCTTACTTGTAAATCTAGAATTGGTCTGGTCGCTCAGGATTTCTGAGTCTAGGCTAGGACCAGAGTCAGCTACGCCTGGCACCTACATTGTTGGGAAACTAATGATCTTCACCGAGACTGTGTTCTCTTCCCATAATGTACATTATCCAAATGGTCTCTTGTGGGTGGATTCCGGTAAAAATTGTCTGATGAGCTGCCTACCAGAAAACTGTGATGTTGACAAACTCCAGAGAGCAGATCAAGATCTGAGGTAAGCATGGTCAGAATGGCAGGGCTGACACTGAGGGCACTTGGGCTCCAGAATCAACTCTGCCACCTCACCACGTGGGGCCTCAGTTTCCTCATCTGTAAAAAAAGGGAGTTAGACAAGAATCTGGTCACTAGCTGGTCTTCTAGCTCTCTCCACACAGTTAAGATCCCATAATTCTGCAGGTCAGTTTATGACCAGCAAGGGCATTCTTTCCTGAGGGTTTGAATGGCAGAGCAAGTGAAAATTAGGAGAATGTTCTTCCCAACCTCCCGCCGTGGGCAGGAGAGGAAGTGCCGTCCAGGAGGGCCTTAGCTGGACCATAGGGAGGAGTGAGGATTCCATTCTGTGACATCACAATATCCAGCCCAGGTTTGTCCTCGGCAACCAGGAAGGAGAAATAGCAGGAGGTGCAGTTACTATTAATAGCCGAGGTGGGACACTACTGAAGGGAGCTATAAGGGATCAGCCAGACATGCTGCCAGTTCAGGTACATGTCATTGCTAAGCTTAGAACAGGACTTGCTGGTGCCTAAAGGAAAAAGAGGAGAGACCTCAAGGTGAGTGTGTCACCAAGCTTAGGAAGAACAGTATAAGCACAGACAGCATGCACCCCAGCTGCATTAGGGTAATGTTACGTTCCACATGAGCAGAAGCAGAGCTGGGCACATCCTGCCAACAGCCAGGCTGCTTGTCATGAAGCCGGACCATGAGGACATTTCTGAGACTGTAGTCCACATATGCTGCTGGTGATATATGTCTATGCAGAGGATTTTTTCTTCCAATAGCTTCTCCCCAGAATGACAGGCAAGAGTAAACAAAGATAAGTTAACCAAAGAAAGTATTTTAATAGAAGCCAGTACAAAAACAAACAAAAGTAATAAATGGCGAAAAGTTGTATTTTGGATTAGCAACCAGGATTGACCCTAAAGTCAAGTTTTGAAAGTTCAGGTCTTGAAAGGCAGAAGGCCACCCCTATAAACAATAAAAGAGAAGGACCTTTCTGTTGAGAAGTAAGTAAAACAGTTCTGATGGAACCATATACCCCATCCTGCCCCCAGCAGCTCCTGCCAGTGAAATCATTGCTGGGGATGCGGACAGTTCTGTTTTCTTTACCGTGCCTTGGGGTTTTGGCTTCTACAATACTTGTTTCTTCCTGGAGTCTTGGGGCCCTGAGAGACTCTGAGTGACGGCAAAGAACTGTTCTGTTTACCAGCGGGGCGGAGCATGGGGCCGGCGCCAGGCCCTGACTCATCCCCATGTGGACTCCCTTGGGTTTTAGCACACTACCACCCCAGAGTCAGAGCACAGGACAGCTCAGGCAGGCACACTGAGCTCTGCCTGCAAGATCAGAGTTGATGGTGACGCTCCCTTACTGGGAGCACCAGTCCATGTTCTGACAGGTAGGTCAGTTACCCATATGGACCCCCACAAGAGGAGGAGATGGAATATCTCTCTATCCACAGGACACAATTCTAATTCTCCTTGGCCTCCAACACATCACAAATAAATACGTCACAGCAGCGAGGCCAATACTCTCACACTCTGTGAAAGCAGTAATAGCCCCAAAAGCATGTAAAACTGAGAGATCCACATAAAAACAAAATACACTTGCACATGAACTTTATAGCACACATTCAACTTCTGTCTACAGAAGTCATTGTGATTTTCACAATTGGGTTATGACCTAATCATAACCACTTAAGACCTTGAACATTAAAATCTCATTGGTCCAGTTTTTAGGTTTCATTCACTGATAGCCATTGAAAGCTGAGTTTAAGCTGAACCTCACATAATACTCACAAAACACAGAATGTCCTAACTCATCTCCACTTGCATTTATTGACTGTAATGTTCCCTGACCCTTGTGTTAGTCACATGCTGCTGCATCTATCATGTCCTGGAGAATTTTAGAGTTGGATGGGAACTAGAAGATCATCCACTCCACAGCTTCCTTTCCAGAAGAAGAAACCACATAGAGAAGTTAAGCGTCTTGGCTAAGGTTGTTAGCACTGGGGACTAAATTTAAGCCCCCTCACTCTTAGCCTGGTGTCCTCTGCAATACACTCTGCCCCACAATGAATGAATGTATTGGTTCATATTTGAACTAACTCTTTGATTTTCTAAGTTAGAATATTCTAAAAGGAGGAAATATCACTTTATCACCTTGATGTGATTATTAGTAATCAGGTATTCTCCTAGCCTCTGCAGCTGCATACAAAATAAGCTTTGGTCAAGGACAAGTGAAAATACCGAAGACCCCATCCAAAAGACTGAGACAGCAGTGAAAATAAATCCAGGAAAATTGACCAGCTGCTGTACATGGAGGGCTGATTAGAAGTAATCTTTTTTTCTTAAAAATTTTTTTATACAATTTATCAGATTTTTACTTTATAAAAAATATACAGTCCTCCTGTGGCCTTGTCTTTTCCAGTTTGGGTAGATAATACCTTGTTTATGAATGTGTGTGTGTACACCCTTGAATGTACAGATGAGTAAACACTTTATCTGGCAGGTGTGGGGCTGGCTATTACACCCATCCGTGGTAACAAATCTACCCTTATTACTTACTATGTCTTCTATATGAGCCTTTTCTGACTTGTCCCATGAATAAGGGATAATATTCTATTCGGAATTAACATGATAGTTTAGGATCCTCCTTAGACTTGTCCAGGGTTTGTTATATGTGAAGCTATATATATTATGTCTTGCATCCCTAGTTAACGAACAAGTTGAGCCCAGGTGCAGGGTGCAATACCGGGTGCAGGTACTCAGAGTTTTTCCAATTAAATTTATTGCAAATGTATTAATATCAGCCCAAAGATCCAAATTCTAAAAGAAAATGAAATGAAGTGAAGAATTTTAAAAATATAAATAGAGACCTAATTTTTATAGCCATCAACTCCATCATTAGCCTTAGAAAGATCTGATAATATTTTCTAGGCCATTAGATTGCTTTTTTTGCCAACTGAAATGTGTGCTTCCTGTAAGGATTTTCCATATGTTTCTGATTTTACATGCAGATTGTCTTTAATAAAAGAGAATTATGAAAAAATTGCCAACAAGAAAGAGCATAAGAAAGAGCATTCCATCATGGCATAGGCTTTAAACAGTGCTGTTGTAATACCTTTCAGCTTCCATATTAATTTTAAAAGTTGTGTAATATATTGAGTAATTTTGCACACACTGCAGTGTATTACTACAGGAGAAAGCTAATTGTGAAAAACAGAGGGATAAAAGGAGTTTTAGTTTCAGAATTCTTCATTGTGGTTTTGAAGTTTCAAATGTCTCCAGTAAAATGAAACCCAGGTATGCCAAGTAAACTTCTGAAATGTTTTCTCTTGAATTATCGGAGAAAATGAAGCCTTGACAAATCTTATTTAAGAGGCTTGGAAGGAAAAAAAGCAAAAGAAAGCTACCTCTTCGAAGCTCCTGAGACAACAGAGTCTCCTCTTGCTGCCGTCCCCTGAGGCGCCTTGGCAGGCGGCCACGCTGGATCTCCGACACGCGCAGGACACTGCCTGCCATTCCAGCCCAGCCCCATGCCCACCCTCCCAAGAATTGTGCAACAGGGCCTTTGTAACCTGAGGCCCATAAAGTCTTTGAAGGAATGTGACACAGAGCCAAGGGGTGTTGGTGCCACCAGGGCTGAGAAGGAGCTCTCCTGCTGTTTACCCTGCTATCCCGTGGGAACCTCAGAAGGGGGAAGGTACACTCTAAAATACATGGGGAGTCAAGTCCTTGGCACAGCTGTAAGGCAAGCACTCTAGTGTCTTTTCCCCTCATCTTTGCTGACCTCCGGAGGCATGCTTCATGCAGCTCTAGAGAGTAGAACCCATTGTGCTCTAATTTTTATTTTATTTGTATAAATTTATGGGATACAAGTGCAATTTTTTAAAATAATTTATTTATTTTACTTTAGGTGAATGCTATATCTGGCATTTCTCCCCATGTTATCCCTCCCCACCCCCCATTGTCTCTCCCTTACCCCTCCCAGCTAAACTGTCCCCTGTATGATGCTCCTCTCCCTGAGTCCACGTGTTCTCGTTGTTCAATACCCACCTATAAGTGAGAACATACAGTGCTTGGCTTTCTGTTCTTGGGTCATTTTGCTGAGAATGATGGTTTCCAGATTCATCCAAGTCTGTGCAAAGGACATGAACTCATCGTTTTTTATGGCTGTGTAGTATTCCATGGTGTATATGTACCACATTTTCTTTGCCCAGTCTATCATTGATGGGCATTTGGGTTGGTTCCAGGTCTTTGCTGTTGAACACAGGGCTGCAGTGAACAAATGGAATTTCTATTTCTAGATCCTTGAGGAATCATCACACCATCTTCCACAATGCTTGAACTAATTTACACTCCCACCAACTGTGTAAGAGTGTTCCTATTTCTCCACAAGTGCAATTTTTAAAGATGCATAGATTGTGTAGTGGTCAAGTTTGAGCTTTTAGGATACCCATCACCTCATCCCCTTATCCTCCTTTCAAGCCACTCCTCCTCCTCTTCTTAACTGTGTTTCCTATTGAAAGCTACAAGTTGTGGTCCCATTATTCCAATGCCCTGTAAGCATCCTGGGGAGCGGGATCCATATTAAAGAATGATATAGATGGTAGAGTGCCGGGCACTGGTGTCAGGACGGCCCCGGAAATCTTTGGGATTAATCGGTCTACAAAACCAGCTTCTTACCTCCTCTCCTCAGCTTTCCCATAGACATCTTCCTCCAATATGACAAGTCACAATCTGGCCACTGTAATACTTGGGGTTTTCCCATCTCTTCTGCCTGGGGAAAATGTCATGAGCTGAGTTGTGTATACCCTCCTTTTAAGTTGCCCAGACATCATCATGGCCACACAAATGGAGCTCTAACCAATAGGAATTGAAAGATTCACTCTCAGTCTTGCCATTTGAGTGCTGCGGAGTGCTATGGCCTGTAATTCACTATAAATGACAAGTTCCATATTTTATATTACCAGTATTGTTTATATTACCAGATCACAAAAGGTGGTCTCAGTAAAACAGATGTTTTAGCCAGTGGAGAAGACAACTTACTTGGCAACTAGAAGACCAATATTCTCATTCTTTCAAATATATTTAGAATGCAAAATCATTATTATTACAAGAGAGGGAAAGCCTTTTTTTTCTTTTTTCTTTCTGTTTTTGAGACGGAGTCTTGCTCCATCGCCCAGGCTGGAATGCAGTGGGGCTGGCTCACTGCAACCTCTGCCTCCTGGGTTCAAGTGATTCTCCTGCCTCAGCCTCCTGAGTAGCTGGGATTGCAGGCACACGCCACCACACCTAGCTAATTTTTGTAGAGATGGGGTTTTACCATGTTAGTCAGGCTGGTCTCGAACGCTTGACCTTGTGATCCACCCACCTCAGCTTCCCAAAATGCTGGGATTACAGGTGTGAGCCACTGTGCTTGGACTGGGAAGCCTATTTTAATGTTAGGATATGCTCCTCTACATGGTAGGAACTGACGCTATCTCCCTCCCCTCCTCAACCTCTCATGGTATGAGAGGAGATACCTCTCATACCATGTCCTTTCAAGGAGGTTGTTTTCCACTCTCCTTTCTACACCAAATAAATTCAATGTTAGTTTCAATCCAGTTTGTATTGTTGAAAACTTAATATGCACCTGGGACTTTACTAGGCACGGTGACAACTGCGAAATAAAATGTTTGACTTAAGTTGGGCTCCCTAAGAGTTAAGAATTTAGTTAAGGAGACAAGATGCACACCTGCAAAGAGTTCAAAAGCAAAGGAGAAACTCCACAACTGTGTGGAAAACGTGCGCGCTGTGAGCTTCAAAGTGCCCCAGGACTCCAAGCAAAGACGCAGTGTTATCCGCAGTGTTCAGGTTGCTCATGAGGGCAGGTCAGCGCTGGGACTTGGGAGAGATCTTGAAAGGAAGAAAAACAGAATATGACTGACTGACACAAACTCAGGGAGAAAAACAATTTCCTAGAGAAAATTTTGGCCCCGGCACAACCGTTCTTCTCCCACCCATCGGCGCTCATGTCCACTCTCCCTGCGCTTTGACAATTGGTTCTTGGTGTGCAAAGCAAACAATTCACATTGCTTCATTGGGATATGAAAAAGAGGAGTCATGGAAACGTAAGGACACCAGGAAAGATAAAACAAACTCTAACAGGTGGTTTCTGTGAACAGCCCTGCACGTTGAAACCAGGGCTGTGTCTGAGTTTAATTGTGCATGTGGGCTTCTAGAGCCTACACCCTGAAGTCAACATGTTCTAAAACTAATTCATTATCTTCCCCAAACCTGCTGCTGCTTTGGATTCCCACCTCAGCGAATGGGCTTCGCCATATTCTCAGTTTCTCTGGCGAGGATCCCAAGTCCCCTCTGATTCCCGGGTCACTCTCTCCTGCTGCATTTGGTCATTGAGCATTGAGCCTAGGGGGTTAGATCTCCACATCTTTTCCGAATCCACAGCCTCAGCCAGTTCTGCCTGCTGCTACCCTGGTCTGAGCCCCAGCTCCACATCTTCCTCTAAGGTCACTCACCTCCACAACCCCATTCCTCTGCGCTCATTGGCCACACCTTTTTAAAATAGAAACTGGCACTACCCAACTTCAAGTTTTTCCCATTGTTTATAAAACGAGGACTAAACTCCTTTGCTTGGTTTTCGAGGCCTCTCCCTTCTCTAGCTTTACTGACCTAGCCTCGCCCCTTGGCCACTCATTCACCCATTCTTTCCCAGCTCTTATGCACCGGTGAACCTGTGTGCCTTCAATTTTCCAGCTTGCCCAGTACTTTTCTTGCCTCCATGGTCTTGCTCATGCAATTTTTTCAGCTTTTCTGATAGTTGAACTCCTCATGTGGCCTCCTCCAGGACTCCTGCTTCACAGGGGCCACATCTTCTCTCTGCTTCCTACCTCCATCATTTGTGACATTCTCCTGCCATTTAAAAATTTTTGACCCTTTGTGCTGAAGGAGTGAGCCAGGTAGGATTGGGAGACGAGGGTTAAGAGAGTAGAAGAATGTTTTCAGATGGAGAACAGTGTGTGTAAAGACTCGGAGGACAGAGAGAACGGTGTGTTCATGGAGCTAAACAGTGTACCGCAATTAGTAGAAACTGGGTTTGAGTGGATAGGAAGGCGTTGGGAAGAGGTGGTACTGGAGGAAGAGGCAGAGGCAAGTTCAAGGGCCTGGCCCTGCTAAGAGGCTGGACTAGCTAAAGATCAATGGGCAAGTTTGAAGAGTTATCAGCAGGGTAGCGATGGTATAACATTCACATTTTAAAGGAATGTAGTATATGGGGACCAGAGAAAGACTGAAGAAAGAACTGTCAGTTAGGAGGTGAGCAGGGTAGTGACCAAGTTCACTACCTCTATTCAAGAAACAGAGGGAGAGAGTGGACTTAAGAGAGCTTTTGAAAGGAGACGTGATTAGGCCTGGTTAACTGATCGGACATGGTTTAAATGGAGAGGGTGAGTGAAGGGAGACACCTGGGTTTCTGGCAGGGCCCAGAAATGATACCGTCCATGGCACAATGGCACAGCATCACTTCCTGCTGATGCCTTCTAAAGAGACTGGATCTCTCTCCCTTCTCAGAGATGAAACTTTTGAGAGTGAGGGTGGTTGAGAGCTCCTCAGACATTTGCTTTGTAGAAGACACTTCCAGCTGATATGGGGCCTGGATCTCATTTATTTGTTATAGTCTCCAGAGCAACTGGTTATTCAATAAACCTTGTGAATAAACAGCTGTGCCTATAAATACTGTTCCTGGTAGTCTTCCTGCTATGTTTTCTAAGAAATGTTGGGTATTTTATCCTTTATTGCCCTTCATAGTATAAATGTAATGGAGCCTGTCTTCCTTTCCAATTCAGATTTCAGTTGAAAGTCTTCATTAGGAGGTGAGTCTTCTGCCAGCCGGGTTATTTGATAGCCTTCGTAGTCTTCATGGTGCTCCTTTATGGATGTTGATGTCTGGTAGCTCAGAATCATCACCAGAAGATCAGCTGTGTCCTCTGACACCATCTCGGGCCAACAGCCCACCTCCTACATCTTCCTTTCTCTTCAAAGTCGTGACCTGTATAAGGCCATAATAAAAACCCCTGGAGACCTATGTCCTTTATTCCTACCTAGAACTTTAAAGGAACTAAACATACCATTTCTTCTGACTGCATCTTTTATGAATCACTTCAAGGCATACTTGTGTTGTCAGAAAGTAGCTCATCTCCAGATTCATGGGTCATGATGGACTTGCTCTGTCCCTCCCCTACCACCACTGCCCCCTTCCTCTACTGGTAAGCCCACCTGCTAGAGTGGGGAGGTCTCCTTCTCTTCCTCGTCTACCTGTAGTCTGTGCTTTTGTGGCATGTACTTTCTTCTTCTTTTTCTTTTCTTTTCTTTTCTTTTTTGAGACAGTCTCACTCTGTCACCCAGGCTGGACTGCAGTGTCATTCACTGCAACCTCTGCCTCCCAGGATCAAGCGATTCTCATGCCTCAGCCTCCTGAGTAGCTGGGATTACAGGTGTCTGCCACCATGCCAGGCTAATTTTTGTATTTTTAGTAGAGATGGGGTTTCACCATGTTGGCCAGGCTGGTCTCGAACTCCTGACCTCAAGTGATCTGCCTGCCTCGTCCTCCCAAAGTGCTAGGATTACAGGCATGAGTCTTTCCTTATTGACATCTCGAGGCTGCTCACAGTTCTCCCTTGTGCTCGAAATCTTGTAGTAATGGCTCTCTCCTGGGCCCATGCTCATGGGAGTCCCTCACCACCTCTGTAAGCTGCAGAAGCAATCACTGAGTACTTCCTTCACCCTCTTTAGCAGGCAGTCAGGTTTGCGTATCAGTGATTTCATCATAACTAAGGAATAGCAAAATCATATTACAATTAATATAATTCTTTTTTAAATCACTGGCCGCTGGTCCACACTTGGAGCAGCAGTGGGACAGGTGCACCTGAACATGTGGGACCTGAGTGCAGTGAGGAGCCTGGAGAAGACGCCCCTTTCCTTTGCCTTTGAGGTGACCCATAGAGCACAAATAGTTACTAGCATTTGTTGAAAGCTACACACTCGTGCTTTGTGTGGATATTATTATCTAATGTTCACAACATATCTGTGTTCTTCCCACCACCCCACTCTGCTTGGGAGGGAGACAGTGACAGCATCCCCATGAGGCAGCCATGGGCAAAGACTAGGAGACATCCTTTTAAACTAGTGTCCGCAGAGCCACCAAGAGTGCCCTAGGTTGCCTTTAATGGCCCCATGGGCCAGTCCAATCCTGTTCCACCTCTGCTCAAAATCTGCCCATAAAAACTGCTTAAAATGTGCATGAATCAATGACTCCACAGGTGTGTGCTACCTGCTGATTCACCCACGAGCAGGCCTGGGCTTTCCCTTCTTATTTGCTCCTCATCACCTGATGCATTGCTGTTCATCATTTTCCATTTCCACTAGAGCTTGACAAAAACATCGTCCAGTTCTAAACGTAACTACGAGCCCCTAAATAAATCTTGTATAAAAGGGGCTCCTCTGTCCTCGGCTCCCTGCAGCACTCTCTGTTTGCTCTGTGGAGTCCCCTTCGTCGTAACAACATAAGCAGTCCTCACAGCGTTGCCCAGTTAACTTCGCCCATAGCAAAACTCTCATTTTCCAGAGGAGGAATCAGAGACTCAGGAGGGCACAGACCTTCCCCAAGTTCACACAGTTAGAAGCCAAGCCATCCGTGTCCCAGTCCAGTGCTTCTGGTGTACCCCACAGACATCGGTTCTTATGGGATGGGGTGGGGTCAGCCCAGGGGGCTGACCCAGTGCAGGCAGGTCAAAGAGCAAGACGTCCCGGAGGTGACCTTGCAGGAAGGCACACAGGCTGGCCCGGTGCTAACAGGAGGTCAGCACCTGTTTTGCATATTTGCCTCTATGTACAACCACGTGGGTGCAACACAAAGAAAGGGACTGGAAGAGAAACTGGGGCAGGGAAGTACTTTTTATATTAACAGAAGCAGATTCTTTCTGGTCTGCATCCTTTGTTGGAAGACCCGGGCAAGAGCTGAGATTCCTAATTGACTACAACGTGACTCACTTAGGGCTCCCATTCCCAGAGGAAGTGGCTTTGGCTTGTATCATGTGTTTACAGAAAATCAGCTCATCCGTGTAAGCCCACAGCACTGGATGCACCCAGTGGATTCTCCTCCATTACACCTCAGTGGGTCTCCAGACATGCATTTGGCTTCCATGGGATGATGTTTCCAGATCAGACCTTTAGTCTGCTCCTGATCTGTGAACCAGCCCACAGCAGCTGTCTTGTTTCAGCTGAGGACTCTGAGGATAAATACTCTACCAGCCAAATACTTCCACAAAGAAACACAATCGGTGGTAACAACTCTCAGAGGAAAGGAAAATAAAGCTGCTTCTTGCTTTCAAGATCATTCTGCTTTCTTTTTGGTAGCATAAAGGGTAAATAAACTTCAGGTACCTTCAGAGCAATTGAATCATAGTTGAGAAAGCAGCACACTCTAGAGGTGGATAGAGAATTTGGCAGGTGTCCAGAGACATGGGAGCTTGTTCTGTCTACCAAGGCCTCACTGGTAAAATCACTGCCCTGCTTGACCTGGGACTCTGAGAACTGGGAGACTGATGTTCCTACCCTTGCTCCATTAATAACTGCCTGATGTGTACATGAAACCCCCCTGAGCCTCAGTTTCTTGATTTATAAAGTGGGAATACTAACGCTTGCCCTGCCTACCTGTCCCAGGTATGTGAGTCAAATGACCCTATGTGAACACACTTTGTTAACAAGGAGTATTCTGTATATATTTTTTCTTGTGATATAGGTGGGGGTATCTTTTGCTGGAAGTGAGACAGGAGAGCTGAGGAGTGATGGAGAATGGTAAAAGGTGTTACTAGGACACACAGAGGGTGCTGGGCAGGGTTGTAGTCCCCTAGCACTGGAGATTCTGGGTCTGCAGTGCCAGCATTCACCCCACCAGCAGATGGACATGCAGTCAGTCCAATGTTGGCTGAGGTGGTGGGTGGAGTTAGGGATATTGACAAGGGAGCAGTTACAATGGTAATCCCAGAGATTTCACTGAGCAGGGAAAGGGTTAGAGAAAGGGTCGCAGCAGATAGGCTTGGGAGCTCAGAGGTATCAGTGAGATGTAAGCACCACGTGCATAAGGCAGTTGTTGGCAAGGCGGCAGCTGTGGGCAGAGAGGCGAGGCTGGAGTTTCAGATTTGAGAGGTGGAGGGCATCCAAAATCAGACAAGGGAGGGGGTGCCTTGTCTGGGAGGGACACATGGGTGGTCAAGGACCCCAGACCAATGACAAGGTTGGGATGGAGAGAGTAGAAGCTGAGTGCCAGGGTCACCTCAAAGAATATGGTTGAGTTGTCATACCTGGGGACATGGGAAATCTGTGAGTGGTGGGGATATCAAAGGTGGGGCAGGTGTCTGGAAGGGCTGGGAGGAGAAGGCTGATGCTGCTTTAGGGTAATGGAGATCCAGAAAACAGATCCGCTCAGACCCCCAGACATACACTCAGATTTGAAATTGGATTTGAATTACATACAAATTGGTCATTTTACATATCGATAACCAAAAGCTGTCAGGGCATCTTGTCCTCAATAATACAAAATATGCATAAAAACTGTAGTAAATAACTCCTTTTAGCTATTGACATTTTTCGTAAAATAGGCCCAAGGACATGGTTAGTACCAATGAAAGACAGCCACACATTGGTGAATTTTCAGGAGTTTTGTAAGCCAGGTGTTATGTTTATAGCTTGAAATAGGCCTGAGAGGGAAATCAGCAAACATTACAAATCAGGGCTTGCCTCCACTAATGTCCCCCAATCCCTGGAAATCTAGTTATTAAACATTTCCCAGCACCACTGACTAGGCCTAAATAAAACCTTCAACTGTGCGCAATTTTGGCCGGGCGCGGTGGCTCACGCCTGTAGTCCCAGCACTTTGGGAGGCCAAGGCGGGTGGATCACGAGGTCAAGGATCGAGACCATCCTGGTCAACATGGTGAAACCCTGTCTCTACTAAAAATACAAAAATTAGCTGGGCATGGTGGCACGTCCCTGTAGTCCCAGCTACTCGGGAGGCTGAGGCAGGAGAACTGCTTGAACCCAGGAGGTGGAGGTTGCGGTGAGCCGAGATCGCGCCATTGCACTCTAGCCTGGGTAACAAGAGCGGAACTCCGTCTCAAAAAAAAAAAAAGAAGACACAAGAGTCTAGTTGTCTTCTATTAAGCCAGATGTTAAAGATATTTATAAAAATGTAAAACAATGCCACTCTCTCACAGGTTTTTTCTTTTGGAATATAGTTATTTTTCATAAAAGCATGTTAACACACAGTGGTTTATTATTTTTTAAAAGTGAATAAATACGTAAATGTTTTTATCTCTTTAAACTTTAATTTCTAATATGGTAAATACTGATAGATATAACTCTCAGAAACAAAAACTTTTTTCTCAATAATTTTTAACAGTGAAAATGAAACCTAAGACCAAAAGAATTTACAACTATTGTTCTAATAATCTCTGAGGTTCAAATATTCCTGTCAAATAGGTGGTGACAGCATAAGGATAGAAGATGAGGGTTATTATCCATTTAAAAAAAAGCTAACAGTTAAGGGTTAACTATGTAACTAAAAGCTGTGCTAAATGTTTATGCAGATTACTTCACTTATCCCTTACACACCATCTACGAAGTGGGTACCTACCTCCTCAAAGAAGTGGGTACCTACCTCCTCAAAGAATCGTTCACAGGATTAAATAAAACAACATTTGTGAAGCACTTGGCACAGTCTCTCTATGTAGATAATTTTTTTTTTTTTTTTTTTTTGAGACGGAGTTTCGCTCTTGTTACCCAGGCTGGAGTGCAATGGTGCGATCTCGGCTCACCGCAACCTCCGCCTCCTGGGTTCAAGCAATTCTCCTGCCTCAGCCTCCCGAGTAGCTGGG